>VZSE01007658.1:181412-347885 GCA_013398275.1 Promerops cafer | reverse complement strand
TTTTTCCACGACTCCCTCTCTGTTTTTGTAAAAAAAAAAAAAAAAAAAAAAAAAAAAAAAAAAATCAATGTTTCAAATGCATTTATGAAACTCCTTAGCATTATTTGACCTACTCTGAGAAAATCCATTTCAGAAGGGATTTTAGACAGGTTATGTAACCTTTGTTTTTTCAATAATACACTCAGAATTGTTTTTCAGAAGATCACTTCTGCCACAGCTCCAAGACTGGGGCAGATTTTCAAAGGACATAAACCCACTGAGAGCTGACTTGATTTCCTAAAAAAGAAGTAAGAAATTTAAAAAGGGAGTGTAGGAAGAAATATCTTTTTTGCGCTGTCGAAACATTTTCTGATACCTAGATTTAAATTGTTTCTCTTTAGAGTGCACCTATGCCTACAGCAGGTGCTGGATCAGTCCAGCAGTTCCATGGCATCCTTCCAAGGTCACAATACCAATGCCCTCTCAAGTAATTACCAGCAGGGAAGAGACTTCTTCACTGCTCTGGCCCACACCGTGGCCCCCTCGCCCAGAGAGCTGCCAGCACTGCTCAGGGCCTGAGTGCCCCAGCACACGGAAGGGGCCCTGGCCACCCTCACCTGGCCCCAGGCACACCCTGCTCAAGGCCCAGCTGTCCCTTTAACCTCGGCCCTGCTCCATCAGTCCTTGCCTGGGCTTCCCCAGAGAGGTGCCTTTTCCCAGCCACGGCCTGCACTTCCATGATCCCTCCCCCTTGGACTCACTCCACAGCCCGACCCTGGCCCAGCCTCATTCCCACAGACCTGCCCCTGGGTCACTGGGCTGTGTCCAGCTCTGGGTGCTGTCCCTGCACGGATTTCCGTGCCTGGCCTTGCACCTGCCTCGTCACCGGGATCTTGCCTGACGACCTGGACCCTCTTTGGGCCCTGCCTGCCGCCCTCCTTGCAACACTGGGCCACAGGGAAAGCCAGGCAGGCTTTAGGGGCTGAACTAGGGCACAGCAAAGCCAGGTTTAGAGAAGGAAACACAAATCTCTGTAGACCTTGGCTACCCTTCTGTCAAACCCTCCTGGCTGTATGTTTCATTGCAAATTATGAAGTGAGTTACATATTCATACATAAAGAATGCAAACCATCTATTTCCATATGAATCCTACATGAAATCAATGAAAAAGGGTATTTTATCTTGTTTTCATTTTATACTAAAACAAATAAACAGTGATAATAAAAAATAACAAACTCTTGCACAAGCTTAATGGTGATTTTTCTTTTTTTCCCCAAGATTCAGGAGATTTTAAGTGAAGCATCCAGATTTAAATAAAAAGCAGTGAAAGAAGAGTGTAAGCTGCAATATTCATTGGTGGGTCCACACTTGACCGGTCAACAAACGCACTTGAACCTTTTAGGCAATGTTTAGAATTGAGAGGAATAATGCAGTGATTTTTATGAAGTTCTCCTTTTACTACAGTTCTCTTGCAGAAGATTATTACAGAAACATTGCTGTTACTCCTTTCAATTATGAGTGAAATCCAGAGCATGTGTTTGGTTTGTTTTGATTATGTTCCCTGATGTGCAGCATTTTTTCTTTCTTCCTAAGATTTTATTTTGGCCGCAAAATCTCATTAACATCTAAGAATTGTTTGTATTTTGGCTTCTTTTCTAAGTAGGCTCTAAACATAAAATGAGAAACAAATGAACAGAGGAGATGGCAAGGAGGAATAAACAAAAATGCAGGAGGGAAATGCTCCAGTTAGCTGGAAGGAAACATTGGTGAGTCTCCCATTGCTGTAAATCAGGAGAATGCAGTTTACCGCTCCTGACCCATAGGAGAAATAAACTTTCCAGCAATTAGAGCTGTCAAAGAATCAGTCATGTGAAATGTCTGCAAGAATCTCATCTGCTCCCATCAATCCCATTTTGTTGCTAAGTTCAGTAAGGTTCACCAGATTTACTCTACTGATTAATGGACGCTGTTTGGTGGAACTCTGCTGCTTTAATGCAGTATGACATCTTTAGAGAATTATGAGACAGGAAGCAATCCTTCTACAAATGCACATAAAAATATCACAAAAGTTTGTCCAGACTCTCTATAGGCAAAAGAGGTTAAAGATCATATAGAAGTCAAAGCTATGAAACTTAAGTTAATTGTCTTATTTATGCTCAAGATAGAGCAATAAATGCAAACAGGCACAAAGTAAGACCAACCAGTCTCACTTTGCTACTACAGACTTTTAACCTGTATTCTTTTCCACTGAAATGGGTAAAAATTTCTGCTTCTCTCACGATTGAGCCTGGGGGATATCAATAGATGGTGTTTAGACCTACTTCCCATACAAGGAACAAGAGTATATACTTTTCAGAAAAGAAGTGATTGTTTCCCAAGAATGAATTGCTTTCCCTCCTTCCTTTCCAGAGCGCACATGGTGGCCACACACCTCATAAGCTTTGCAGGTAAAAGTGTTTGTGTAACATACATTCAATGGACTCTGATACCTGTTTATCAAAATACCACAAATCAAGAACTGCCTTGTCTTAGGAACATGAAGGGATTTTTAATTACATATATAAAAATTCAGTGTGTGCAGAAAGCACACCAAGGAGGTCAATGCCATGGGGCGAAACAGGTGGCCCATAAAATACATAAATACATTGTGGGAAAACAAGACTGGAGACCATGGCAAGAAGGCAGCCAAGTGTTATTTAAAGAGTAAAGCAACATACAGCCCACCCTGGAAAGGAAACACAGCTCCTACACACAAATTTGTATGTGCTCTACAGATTTTTTAAGTGCACATATGTAGTATTACTGAAGTCACATTTAGGGAGAAGTAATGATGTAATCATCTAGTTCAGAACCACAGAAACTATTAATGATAATATAGGTAACTAGTGTGATTGCTGCATCAATTAAAACTTTGCATGGCCTCAGCAAAATAAGAAAACACAAAATCTTTACACCATTCCTAAATTAGACCATGTTCTTTTCTTAAAACAGTATTAAAGAATACCCATGTCAAATTCTGCACAAATATATACCACAGTTATCAAATCCTGAAATTGAACATCTGCTGCCAGCAAAGACAACTGTAATTTTTATGATGCTGTGTCTTTTTCTTGATTTGCTAGTTAACCAAGGCTATACTGTAATGGCCCATGCATCCCATCAATCCAGACAGGGAAGTCTGACCTATCCACTGCTGGAAGAGGAAATACGTGCCTAACCAATCTCTGACAGGCTTCTGGAAATCTCTATTTGCTGCATCTGCAACTGAACATGTGAAGTGTTTGCAAAGTGGGTTCAGAAAAGGCCTTCTCTTCCAGCTGTAACTAAGTTTGAACTCAACCATTTCAAAGTTCCAGAAGTTATGATAAGTTCTTTCACCTCTTATTTCTAGGCACGGCTGAAATGTCAAAATACAATGGGAAAGACTGTTCTGTGGTATTTCCAGCTGGGACTTGAAGTAGGCATGTAATAAATCTCACAAAGAAGGTCTGTTCTTGTGAGATTTCCACCACAGTTTTGCAGACTCAAGAGGTTTGAACAAGCCTTTTTAAAGCATTTGAACTTTTGGCTGCTTATCTGAACCATTTGTGGCTGCCCATCGCTGATCTATGCTTATTGCTGAAGTGTGGCTTGGCTTAAAGTACTTTTTAAGGAATTGTTTGGGGAAATGACACACGCAAAGCCCATACACCTGGGAATGACCATTTCTATTCCATTACAGAATTCTTCTCTTGTCTTTCAACAGAAACAGACTCCTCTACAAAGAAAGAGAAATTTCTGCTCCTAAGATGAAGCCCTTTCAAGGCACAAGAAGACAGCTAATGGCCAACAGGCTGACTTTGCAAGGCTGTTCACTGCTGCTGTATTTCACTGCCTGCCACTGGAATCACTGCCCCTGAGCATCTCAACATCCGAGTTATGAGGTATGTGTGAATCTTAGGAGATCCTGCATGTTCCACCTCAAATCTACTTTTTTCCTGAAATAAGCTGTTTCTTACATCCTCTTCGTGAATCAAACTCCAAAGCCACTCCTGGCAAAAGTGATGGTGAATAATGCCAACTACAGTAGCAAGCATTTGGAAGAAATTAATCTGTACACTTATATAAACTGAGAAGGTAACAAAATCCATTCTTTACTCTCCAGCCCTAAAAAGTTTGTGGTAAGAAAAAAACTCCAACATTTTCCACATTACCTGCTTCACTTCTACGTCTCATTTAACACGTATAAATAAGCATAATAACATTCTACAGTTATAACCTTCAGCTCAAAAGCTGCTTTTAATTCTGCAGAAGACTAAATATCAGTGTAGAATAATGAAGAGAATGGTGCTAGAGTTTTCACTACAATGTCTGTGCTTTATGTGGTGGAACTGCACTGGGCAATAGCAGCTGGGCCAAATGATGTCTTTTAGGGCAGAATGGATTTAACAGCACTGTACAAAGAACAGGTAAGAGGAAAAAAAAGGCAGAAAAAAAAAAGCACTGCCATTTCCCTACAGCAAAATCTCTGCCCTTTGCACTAATACCTCTGCTTCTCCTGGTATCATTCTGTCCATACTATGCAGGAGCATACACTGGAAAAAAAAGTCACAATGACACAAATTTAGTAGTCTATATTTTTGTTTTCTTTATAAAATCTATTTAGTTGTCTAGGGGCTGAAAATCTTGCAGACCTTGTAGCAAGAGTCTGATCAGCCTTTTTAAAGCTCTGTGACATAGCAGGTACCTGCCCTACTTGTGAAGTTCCTGCTCCATCTCAGCATCTAAACCATGTGGAAAATCTTCTGAGTGTCCAAACTAATGCACAGCCCGTGAGCCTGACATTCCTGGCTTTCAGAGGTACTATCACAAAGTGATCTAAACAATGAAATCATGAAGTTATGAATGTAATCTTACAGCTTCACTGATAAATTACATTATTTGTCTGTCAAAGCAAAGGGAGATGCAAGCAGGATTTTACAGACTGAAGGCTGAACTTGCCTACAGGTGAAATTGATATGCAAGCATCCACAAGAGGGACCAAATTACCAGGCTTTTCTTAGCGCATGTTTGTAAGCCTCTTAATGAAAGCATATAAATATCACCACTGAACAACAGCTCTGAGCCCAATCACAAAACAAGTTAAATCACCACTGGTTTTACTGCTTTCATGCAGAGAACCTGACTCACTGGAAGAAAATTAACTCCAACATCCACATTCTCAAAATACAATATCCTGAATCAAGCCTGCCTGAGTTTATGAAGTTGCTCCCCTCTTTTCACACCTATGAGATAATTGGTTTATGGATTGAACTTAAACCCAGGCATCAGGCCTCAAATCTGTACCCCTTAAAAAAACTTCTAAGAGTCTGAATCTTGAGACTCAGCACTAAGCAAGGAAGAATAATAAATCTCAGCACACTCAATATTTTGGAAAGTTCAGACTCAGAGCCAATTCTAAGTCTGGACGTTTGGCCATGTACCCACAGACTTGCCCTTTCTAGGCATTCTTGCATCTTAACACAAACTCAAGAAGCCCTTGGGGTCTTTTTTTTTTGTTGTTTTCTTTTGCCTGTTTAAAAGACCAAGAATAAACGTAGAAAATAAGATTACTCCTTTTATGGCTGTATAGATGTATATTTTTTCAATTCTGATGCTCTTGTTTTAGAAGATTTGGCAGTATAAAGAAACTGAGAAGCCTTACCCTGTCACTCCATTCTGTAAGGAACCAGCTCTTGGCACAGGGGCCCATGTCGCAGTTCTCGATGTCATTTGGCCGCAGCTTCATGTTACATTCCTCATCATCAACAACGTCCCCAAGGTTGCTGACACACTTCACATCTCGAGTCCTCTGCCCCACTCCACAAGGCACTGAACACTGTGACAAAAGGGAGGTTGCATCAGGACTCTGCAAGGACTGCAGTGGTTTACCAGTGAGCTGGGACCATACAGTTCACTCAATCCTGCTAAGACATCTTTCTGGTTAGGAAACTGATGGTCATAGTCAAGCAGGGATTTATTGAACTAAGATTTGCTTACTTCCAAATTTTTTAATACTCCACTTGTTTTAAACAAAACCAAATTGAGGTTTGATTAGTGATACCTGGAAGAAAATTTGTATTCCTTCTGAGGTATTCTGCCCCAAATGAATGGATCCTACTTACTGAGGTCCACTCTGTCCTGATCTGCCACTCGCTGCAGATCTTGAGCTGGCAGGTGCTGGTTGTGTCAGGTTTCTCCAGGTGCTGGCAGCGGTACTGCTGCACTGTCAGCGTGCGGTTGGCGTAGATCTGCCGGCACAGGATCTGCCGGTGCTGCATTCCCAGCCCACAGGTTTTGCTGCACTCAGACCACTCCCCTATATCCCAGCTGAAGTGAAAAAAAAGGATATCTTTGTACCACAAAGCATTCTCTAACACTGATCTTAATGGAACTGGAATGACATGATTCTTATGCTGGTCCAGAATCCTATAAAATCACACTTCAGTCTCTGCGTGTGCAACAATCCCTTAGGAGGCACGGTCACACACTTGTTTACACAGCCTTCCTGCAGAGGCTGGTAATTATGAGCATGGGTACAGATTGCACAATTCATGGTCTCAAGACACATTACAAACATTACTTAAGCCTGTAATAGCTGCTTGGTTTTTAAAAGAATCTGTCTATAATATATATTACTGCTCTAATGACACTTCCCAAAAGTTTAAGATGTGGTGCATAAAAGTTTTCTGCAGCAAAGGCTCTAAAAAAGACCAGTAACACAAAAATCACGAAATGCATCCAGGCATTCTTTCATCAGTAAAACTGAAATTGTAAATGATAAGCAATGAACAAATATAATTAACTTTAGAGACTGAAAAAATCTCTAGATATAACCTTCTCATTCCAAAATTTCACTGTATTTATTTAGTAACCTTTGTATAAATACGTCATTTTCAATTTTTTCTTTACAAGTGTGAAGACACATACCTAAAGGAAGTATTATCTAAACTGTTTACACATTTTATTTCAGAACTCTTGTGGACAGCAAGAAAAATCTCTGCATTTTTAAATATTTACATTTCTTTGTTTATACTCTTGATATTATCCTGAATGACTATGAGTTGTTAGAATGAAAAAGGTGAGGAAAACGCTTTTGGTGAGAGAAGCAATCTCTCACCAAATGCGAGAAGTAAATGACTTCAGAAGTTCCTGAGTATCTAATATGCACTAGGAAATTGCTCATCAGAGACGTCTCTGAGCCTGTAAGGGCACTTACATCATTAGAAACTTCCCTGGGATATGGAGTGGGAGTGACCACTTATTGCTCAGAAGAGAACTGAAGAGTATAACCACAAGAGAGATGGAAAATTGACCTAAACCAAAGTTGCTCTAAAGGCAACTGGGTTTAACCCATTTCTCTTCCTGATGTACACCCTGGAAGAACTGTCCTTTTGGTTGTTTTTACAATTTTTATTTATATTTTAAATTTCTGAGTGTTTCAAACAAGTTGCTCAGCCAATAGCAATTCAAAGTCTCCGGACAGCAAGTGTCAGAAGGAAAGCACACCTGAGCTGGTTGTATCAGTGCTCTGGAAACAAGGACCACCACCTCAGAACGCAGTCTTGGAGCCAAAGCACTGCTCAATCCAGGGCAGAGAGGTGAATGCACAAGGGGGCTGTTGTGAGCACTATCTCATCTTTAAATAATCAAAGTATGACCACTATAGCAAACTAATCTCATGTGGAGTGACAGAACCTGCAGAGCCTCTTCTTTACAGGCATATGCAGAAGCCTCTCACTTGAAAAAAGTGTACCCACAGAGACCACACAGAGAGTTCTACCTGAACAAATCACACACATTTTGAGAAACTGCTACACCTACTCGTTTCCAGGTTCCCTTTTGTCTGCTCTGCATGCTATTGCCCCCTGTGAAGGGGAAGAAGTTCACCAACAACTACGGAAAAAAAAAATCCACTACAATTTACAACATAAGAGCACTGTATTTAGAAGCTCAAACTACTTTCCTACTTAGAATAGTCTCTTTGGCGTGCAAGATCTCAGTGACATTGGCTAATTTCACTTGACTTAAATTATAGTATCTTACAAAGCAGGGCATGGGAAGAGGTTGCAGGCCTCCTCTTCTGGAATGGGTTTGGTGCTGCTGTCACAGTAACCCTCGGGTACCTCCTCATGAGTGATTCTGTTGACGCAGTGGAAAATTGGGTACTGTGATCCTGAAATTAAACAGACAATTAGGTAAAGAATTGCAAAAGATTCTGCAGCAATAACAGCAGCATCCAACATTGATGCAGAAAGGAAAAGCATAACCTGACAACAGGAAATACAGACAAAGGTTTTATCCAAAATTTCCAAATATAAGAGCTGACAGCATGCAGTAGCAGTTTCCACGCTGTCCAGATTCCAGCAGATCTATTTGATCAGTCACCTTAAATGGAAATCTAGGACAACAGTTAGTGGCAGTTCTCATGGAAAGCATTTTCACTTTGTAAAAAAAAGATAACAGACTTTTTTCTAAGCCAAAGTTTTACAAACGTGCTTTGAGATCTCACAGGTTTTCATGAAAACTGTTTATTTAGCCTCCCGTTTCCTTAGGTAGCACAAAAAAACCTTATGTTTTCTTTTTGCAATTTGGAATTTCCTAAGGTTATTTAGCTTTGGTGGATCATTCAAAAAATAATTAAAACTGTCATCCATGTATCTGCATGAAGAAATAAAGTAGAAGAAAATGGAAAACAGAGGAAAGAAAAAAGCAGAAAGTGTCCTATACTGAATGATGCAAAATGAAAACAAAGCCTTAAATAGCATAGATTTTTTTCCTGATTTTTCCACTACCTTCTTTGTCAGCCTATATAACCTAGCTGGCTTGAAATGCCTTAGGGCCATCACAGAGGCACAGGCATCTCACACCAAGATCTCAAGAAATGTTCATACAGTCTCAATAGTCTCAGGATCCAGCTCTCAAGATCCAGTTTCTTTTGAATTTAACTTAATCAAAACATGCACACATTCTTCATATAATGGGAAAACAGACACTTATTTCTGGCAGTTCTGTTGCTAAATAGAACAGAAATAGGAGGCTGAAATTAATTTTTTTAATTTTTTTTTTCTTAGAGTCAAAACTCTACAGCTTTGCTATCTTCATTTCGACTCAGATTTCATTAATATCACTGCCAAGAGTGACCAGATCTCTGCAGAAAGGGCAAGAACTATGTGACAATGTCAATAAAGGCCACAGCATACACAACCAAGATTTCTATGATGGAAAGGAAGAGTACATTTACCCTGATGTGTTCCTGCAACTGCACCATAAATTACCTGATTTGGATACTAAAATTCACCTTGAATATGGGAATTCAGTCACTCAGTAGTTGATACAGACCGATTGCTGCTAGCCAATAATCAGACACAATTATGGATTCTGCCCATATGACTTGTAGTAAAAGCACAGCGTGCTTAAATGCCAACTAAAATATTTTTCTCCACAAAAGGGCTGACTTAAAGAAGTCTGAATTTTACTGGTAGTATTTTAGCTCTAGTACTTTTGCAGTAATTTCTCCAAAGAGAAATGTTTTAGTATTTTTTTTTTTTTAACTGAGAAGCAATTTTGATTGCTATCAATATTGCTGGATTTTTTTTTGGCTCTGTCTATAGCTATAACATGGACACCTATCATCCTTGGACTGAATTTACAAAGTATCCTCTCAAACCAATTAAGAAGTAAATGTTCTACATGTGTATAAACTAGTGACAGTCAGCTGAGCGCCCACACTGGTACACATTTATTTTAAACCTCTGCAGTTTTATGGGTATGGTGGTGGGTGGCTATGCATAGTACAAAAGATTTTACTTTTACCATCACAAAAACTTATTCTTCTAAGTAATTGTTTGTGTTCTGCATTATTGAATCTGTGGTCACTGTGAATGTCTGGCAGCCAAGCTTAATCTTTGCAGTATATGCAAGCAGTGTATACACCACTTCCCAAAAGCTCACCAGGCCCTTTCCATCCCTTTTCCTTCCCACTTCTTCCTGTGAAAACCTCAGATTTCTGAAGTCAAATCAGTGCTGCTCCAGCAACATCCAATGAGACAAAGATATGTCTGATGAAATGCCTGTGAAACCTTCCCGTGAAGATCAGAAAACTTGACAAAGACACAAAAGGCATGGTGGGTGTCTCTGATAAAGCTGGAGAGGCAAAAGGGAATGGTAAAGGATGCCAAAGAATGTTGAGGAAAGCAGCTGTGTATCAAGGGTATGGGAGAGAGCAGCTTGCCACAAATGCTGAAATATCTCCTTTCAGAGTCAAATGTCATCTTTCCTTATAATTTCCATGCTTTCTATTTCTAATTTTGCTGTTTCTACTGATTTAAATATAAGCACAATAGTAATAGTAGTGACATGAATTTTGGTTGTAAGAGAACAGAAAACAGCAGGTCTAACAATGTTTTGTGCATACACAAAGCACTTACCTTTCCCACATGTTGTAGTGCACTCAGTTTTTCCAACCTGTTTCCAGTTGTGTTCTCGGTTTTGTCTTGGTGGTTGCATAGCAGGCACCTGGTTTTCTGGCTGATGAGAAGGAAATCTTCCTGGCTGAATAACTGGAAAAGTTCCAGCTGACTGTCCAGTGAGAATGTCTGTCTCTCTATGCAAATCCTCATCCTCATGACTTGTACTTTCCGGCATTCCTAACTGACCATTCAATGGCTCCCCTGATGATGGACAATAATAGAAAAGTAAAATGAGCCTATGTTATATTTCTCTAATAATTAGAACTGGAGAATCACTAAACTTGGAAGCAGCTTTAATCTGCTACGTAGAGATTGCCTAAGAGTGACCTGCAAAGATTGTGTTGTTTTAAACTAAGATAACCAAGTCTTAGCAAGCAAGTACATTAAAAACTAAAAACTGAAGAATCTCCAAAGACAACGTAGAGTTAATGCACCCAGTGTTAAAATTTCCCAAAGCATTTTTGTTTTGTTCCGTGCTCTGCATTCTGTGCCTCCCCATGTCACAGCACAGCTGCTCCTCATTATGAACATAACCAAACACTCAGAAATTTGTCAAAGCAAGTCACGAACATTAAAACGAGGACTAAATTCTCTTGCAAAGTTTCTCCTGTCCTTCAGAATTTCCTAGGAGTACACACAGCACATACCCACAGCTCAGGCAGGAGCTGCACAGATTCTTTCTTGGGAAGAGAACACTGTTCTGTTTGATCCCCTCCAGTTGCAAGAAAAAAGGGGAACTGTTGAGGGTTGTTTTAAATTATCTCAAAAAGAAAAAGACTCTGAAAAGAAAGATCATGTTCTATTTTGTTTCTGAGACATGGTTACAATACTCCTACTCAAAGCAGTAATCTTCCCAGCTGAAGTATAATAAACCCTGCCAGTTTTAATTCACTGTATTTTTACCAAATCTATGCTGAGTTCTCATTCAACACATAGGGTGAAATTCTGGGCCTCTCCCACATCAATGGCAGAATTTACACTAATTCATTGGTATGAATTTCTCCATTAGCTTATTAAGTAACAAAATGTGTTTGATAAAAGGAAATAGTGGCATTTTACCTGGCCTCCTGTGAGCAAGCAACTGAGGACTAATGACATTGTCTCCTGGAATGATATATTCATAATGTATACCCGGGTTAGGCTGCTGATGTATCATCTAAAAAGAAAACCAGCCATACATTGAGTTCTTCCACTTGTTATGTTACTAATACTTAAATATCAACTTGAACTGATCAGCTACATAACATTATTTATCATTGGGATAGAAGCAATGGTTAATGACAGTCTCCAAAAAATGCAAAAAGAAGAAAATATAAGTTACTGTTTGCAAAGAAGAAAATACAAGTTCCTGTGTTTGCAAATTGAGCTAGCTTATGATGGCAGAGAAACCGTCTAAATCCTCTTTGAAAAACCTAAGACTGCCATGCTTAGGGCCAAGGTGTGCTGTGGGCTATGCCAGCCACGGCCTCCCTGCTCAGCAACAGGAGCAGCAGAGGCTCACACCAGGCCTCAGCAGCAGAAGAGATGGTCCTAAGGTCATCAAAACAGTCTTGGATAGCAGGAACTTGACAGATGCCTGAGGAAACAACGGCAAAGAAGAAACAAAGCAGAAAAAACAAAATACCACAACCCCCAACCCTACACAGGCAGCCTAGTGCATTTTTAAAGGTTCCCCAGTGGCTCAAGGAGAGCACCTGCAGACAGCACACACATGTTACTCTGTGCCCATCGCAAAGCTGCTCCTTCCAGCACCCTGCAGCCCTTCAGCACCCCATGGAGCCCCAACAATCCCCCAGCTCAATCTGGGGCCGTCCTGCTGCCCTCCCCAGGACCACTGCTCAGCAAAGATCAGGGAGCAATTCCCAAAGGCCCATGGACTTGCTGCAGCAGCTGAAGATCGCCCGCAGCCCTCCTGCATTCTTCCACATTCATTTTCAACTGAACAAAGATGCAACATAAGTGCAGCCAGACTCCCACTGCCACAGCAAACCACAACTCTATCAACGTATTCTTTATGAAACACAGGCAGGAAGCAGAAGGTTTTCTCCTTTAAATGTGAAAATGAAGCTCAGGGTTTTCAGAATGCTGCTGCACAAGCCCACGTGAGTTGACAGGAGCATGACTCTGACAGTCACTGTTACTCCGGGTGTGCTTGTTTAAGCAGTTGGGCATAATAGGACCTGAGAAAGATACAACTTTAGAACAGCTTTTTAAAACTGTAAGCAGCACACTCCATTCCCAACTGACTTCCACTGCATTGCTGCTCTGAGCCTGAGCATACCCACACTACAAATGCAGGGGTGTCATGAGCTGCTCGTTTCACCACTTCAGCTCTGATTACTTCAGTAATGCTACTATTGACATTTATGTTTTAGCCTGAACTCTCTGTGGGGATTAGTCTGATAGAAGCCTCAAACTATACTCAAAGTACCTTTTAAAACCAAACCAAATCAAACCAGAATACAAACAAAAACCCAAAACAACAAACCCACAAGCAAACACCAGAGCTTGCACTGGCTCTTGGTTGTCGCAATCCAAGGACCTAAAAGTAAAACGTCCTGCTATCCTAATGGCCCATCGACCCAGTAGAGAATAACTAACACTTCAAGGCTTCACTAAATTCACATCTATTAATACCAACTAGGGATTCTGACTTTTGTTTTAACTTACGTCAAAATCACTCTCTCCTTGCCAAATGTAATAGCTGTTCCTCTAAACACTGTCCCTCAGAGAGCATTCACTTTTCTGAACCATCTAATAATGCACTGCCTGCAGTATTTTTTTGTAAGGTTAGGTCCTTCCAATGTCACTTTCTTATCCAAAAAATACACCCTCTTTGTGGTCCTGAGAGAACCAAGAACCATGAACTAACTTCAGCAGTATACTTCCCCTTCCAGAACCAGGACCCTGTTCTTTAGATGGTTCCAGGAACAACTTCCCAGTGGCTCCCATGTGATGGTTTTTCCACCACATTTCTCAAAGCAACTGACAGGCATATTTTAGAGAGAGCTTAACTGATGAAGTTCCTAATTAGTATATTGTTTCAGCTTTCCTGCAGGAAAATACCTGAAATGATAGAATAATTTTGCTTTGAGTTAGTGGACCTAAGTCTTTGTAGCAATGTATACTTCACACTTGGACAGAACTTGCATCTCTTTTTCTTGTTACTTATAACCTCCTGTAAATCAGAAAGCTTTTCACTTTACATTTCATAGTGGAAGAAAGACAGCATGATCTCAGGAAAACAGAACAGAAAGCCATTTGGAGTTCCCATCTGCAAATCTCTTCATTTTTCTACACAGAGCATAAGGATCATGCGTATGGGTGAATGGAGAATTACACGACTCAGGCACTGTAAGATGAAGTCTGAGAAAAGACATCTGTATCTGCTTGGCTACACATTTCAAACCTGGGAGAGAGGCAGTGTCACACTGAGCATTGATTTTCTTGCATCTAGCACTATTCACCTTTATCTTCCCACACTATATTGAAGACGAGACTAAACTATCATCTTATACTGAATTGTAGTATTCCTCCTATCAACCAGAAACATCTCGGGTGAGAGTCAAATCAGAAGTGGCAATCCACAGCAGCAGCCACAGAGCAAAGCTGGTAAAGCTATGCCCATCATGGCAGCTTTCTTACAGTCCCTAAGCCTAAACCAAAACATTACAATATCAAACATCAAAACAAACATCAAACAACATCAAAACTTAAGGCTTTTTTATGATATTACTTTGGAAATATCTGTTTAATCCACTTCCTAACCCCTTTCTCTCTGGGTCATTACGTACTAGGCATTAATTGGCTGAAAATAAAAACTCAGGGCCAAGCCTCAACTCACAAACCCTGTAACTGCACAATGACACGAACATCTGAAAAACACAGAGTCTGCATTGCACAGTTTAGGAGCCTAATTGTTTATTTTTCCAGGCCTTTCCCAGTCATACATTACAATCAATTGGAAAAGAAGTTTGGATCAGTTGGACTAGATGATCCTAGAGGCCTTTTTCAACCTTAATGATTCTAGTGTTAGCATAATTATTACATTGCTTTATTAGACACCATATAGCAGATGGGGAATAACTTTGCCAACATCTAACTTTTCCCAGCTTAGTAATCAGGGTAGTTACTATTAATTTTTCTTTGAAATTATCCAGCACACTCACTTTTCCACTCCATATTGCACTCAAGGATAAAAAAGCCACAGCTGGATGAAAGAATCATATATTCAGTTAATCTAGTTTTTTCAAGAAATGAATTTTGCTGTGTGGGAGTGTATAATCTCAGAACACACCATTATTTATCTTGGAAGAAGTTGTAATCAATTCCAGTTATATTTTTTATTTCAGTATGATGAACTTAAAACGCATCCCCATCTGAAGTAAGAAGCTTTCTCAATATGATTTTTCCTTTTTAGACACAATTTGTCTACTCCCTTCCTTTCTCAAATAGCCATTATCTATGGTCTCCTATCCCAGCTTCATATTAAAATTGCTCTGCTTCAAATCCTACATTCTATAGGTTTATGGACTTGTTTCTTTCAAAGGAAACTGAGATGGCGAGAGGCCTTGTCTGGCTTAAGTATTTGCTTCTTCACTGTAAAATTAAACTATGCCAAACTTTTTTCAATAGGAAAATATCCAGAAAAAATCCAGTTCACAAAAGAAAAGCCTTGGACATTTGTACGCCTTATTTCTACTTTACTGAACAAGTTCAATTGGTTTTACTGGATCAGTTAAGTCTGAGAGAAAAAGGCTTGATTTAGATTTCCTATGATCTGGAGCAAAATGGATACCATAGCAAACAAGTGAGAAATATTCAAACTAACATTTCAAAATTAAAGTAACGAAGTGTTGGTACTGAATACCATTTTAGTGTTGCATGTTAACAATGAACTGAACAATTTCTTTTCCATCAGGAAGAATAATTTAAATACTAACTCACATAGACATCAAGGACTTCATTTGTTGGCCCATCAGCTAAAAACGACTCCCCTGCGGTGCTGGAGATCTCATTGGGGCGTCTGTAAGTGAACATTGTCCCACCACCTTCGTACCTGCCCGGGCGATCGATGGCCCAGTTGCCATTGATGATGGAGCGTCCGGAGCGGCTCCGCAGGGCTGGAGGGGGACACAAACACAAGGATTTGGTCAGAGGAAAGCACCTTCCCACACCGGTGCCCAATCAGTTCCCCACAGCTGCACAGAACACTCTCAGGTATTCCTGATGCCAGGGAACACAGCTGGTGAAAAGAACAGAGTTATATCAGTAGTTGTGGGGGGAAAAACTCAGCAAACCAAACACAAACCATTCCTAGAAAACTGTGTCTCAATGCTTCATATGTTTATGCTGTAGGAAAAGAAAGAAAGTCAAAGACAGCTCGGAAATCTTTTTCAACAGTTTCTCGCAGGTGGCCACGTGACTCTCAGCCAGCCAGCAGCACACACAACACATATGGATGCCAAGGAAGTGGTTTTCCTGCACTTTCTTCTCATTGCATGGACTATTCTGTGATTTAGGCAGAACAAAATACAGAGTCAGATACAGAAAACCAGTGCATTACACAATGCAGAAGGACCAAACAATGTAGGGGCACATAAGTAACCTGAGTTGCCAAATGTTCCTGTTATTCTTCATGAAGCCCTTTGGCTGGTTCCTCCACTTCCTTTTCAGAACAAGATTTTTTTTGTCAGAACATCTGCAGAGTCCTGCAGCACTGCTTGGAGTGCTGAGTTGAAAATGCCAGTACGATCTCTTGCATAAAAAATAGTGACTTGCAAATCAGATACTAGCCAGGGATTGATAAAATATGGATTCAATATCCCGCTGGGTAGTGCATTCCCTTTGTTATTATGGGAAAGTCAGTGGTTTGGTGACATAGGAGCCTCTGTTCCTTCTCATTCCTACCTTCTCTATTAATGTGAGTATAATTTTCAGTCCTTAAGGTCAGTAACTCCTGCCATATATGTGCATATGTGTGCATAATTTATGCAACATTACAGTTGCATTATTTTAAATATTTACATATAGAGGCTGAAACCCTATCAGACATTCCTTAAGTACACAGGAACAACACAACCATTTCTCTAAAGGCTCTACTCACAGATTTTCAATTTCATTACAAAAGAATTTCCTTTTAAATAAAAACTTTAAAAGAGACAACAAAATCTAGTAATACCCTTGGCTATATCTTGCTTGGTAATTTACTTTCTAAAATCCAAATTCATGGTACAAGCTTTGAACTTAAAAAAATTTAGGGTCAAGGACCCAGTTATTCCAGAGACTGCTTCTTCTTCGCCCTGTCTCAACAATAGTGCTACTCAGTTAAAATGCTCTCAACATTATACACAACTATTTATGCAACGAGGAAAAACTTACATGCATGGCCTGAATTATGGGAAATTAAATTTATGCCACTAATTCCAAAGTAATACACATTAGAGACAAAACTTTTATTGTTTGTACATATTCCAGACATCTGAATTAACTTAATCAATAGAAGCAGTCTTTCTGCTTTGCTGCAGGACTCAGAACAGAATGTCCTGTAAGAAGGGACAGTGACACTCCCTTGTCTTGTTAGGTTGTAAAATTCAAAATCTATTGACTTGGAGGGGTTGCTGCTGACTACCCAACTATTTACAATTTGCTTAATATTTATGAAATATTTTTATAAAAGCAAAAATGTCAATGAATTTAATGGCTTTGGATCAGACCCTGTAAATGTAATCACACATTTTTAACTTTTATTTTACTTAATGCTACATGTTTATTTTCCCAAGAGCTGCCACACACCCACTTGCTCCCTGGGTCTCATTTACTGACATGCCAACAAAACAATCTTTATACTGTGGACATTACTTGAAAAATATTTTATATAATATCAGCCATGGAAATGGCTTCATTGTTCCTCATATTGTGCTGAGAGGAAAAATTACAGCTCAAAAAATATTGCATACAGGTTAAATAGGAAATCCAGTCACATTATTTGCTTGCTGTTTATACGCTATTTACACTTTGTTACTTTTTAATTCAAAAAACTATGGATTAAACACTTCTGCAAAATGTATTGGAGACTGATTTTACATTGGTTTATTAATGTGGAACACTTCCTTAACTTTCTGATCTGAGTATTTTTTCTTAGATTGATGCTAAACAAGTCAGATAAATGAATCATCGAGAGGTCAAGAAAAAAAAGAGCTAGAGCTGGCTAAGATTAAATTGTTATTAATAATGAAGCTGTAGAAAGATGGCTGTCTGAAAAACTGAGTGCACATTAAACTTTCATTTCAAATCTACCATATGACAGATTTGAAAGAGGCCTCCCCATAAAAAGGGAAAATGTGCTTCTTTTATGTTTTGATCACTCTGCATCCACCACCTCAAGTCTGCTCCCTGAAGAATTTTTATGGTGCTAATATTTTTAGCAAAAGCATTAAAGATTATGAGAAGCTTTACCATTAAGTCCTCATGAGGAATTCCTCATACATGCTGTAGCTCATTTCATCTATCTTTCATCTTGGAAACGGCTTTTAACTAAAACTGTGTTGTTTACAGTGGCCTTCAATAATGTTTTGCTCGAGCAACATGGAGTATTTCAGGATACAAATTCTGATTAATTTCTCCATATTAGCAGTTTGATATATATTTTAAGCATCTTGCTGAATGACTCCTATTTTTCTGACCATATCTGAAGAGAAATATTTTAGGTGTGGGTGTAGTACCTCACTATTTGCAGTACATTTTCACCCCAAATAGGCACAGTACCAATAATGAAATGAAACTTCTTCAATCTGGCAACAGCACTAATATGCAGAGCAATACAGTATATATTTCTGTCCTAAGGCTTTTCTGTCTGGGAGAACAGTGTCCTAAGTCCTACTTAATTGTTTTACAAGCCATATTAAGGCTGTAGAAAGACAGAACTGAAGTTCTTTCCCATATACATGAAGTGTCTCTCACTTGGTCCTGACCCACAGAGAGTGAAGCAGGGAGCAGCTCCTCTCTCTGGGAAGAGGCTGCAGCCTTGCAACTGCGGCCAGCGGGAATCCAGGTCAAGGCTTGGCTGCTGAAGTCCACTGCAAGTGTCTCACTGGAGATTTAATCCAGGGAACCTTGACAAGCTGCAGGTGCACTCAAGGTGCAAGTCAAAGATTGAAAATATATCATAACATGTTCTTTGATAAAGGCACCTCAAACAGGCAAGTGGGTGAGATGGATGGGGCTCTCAGGCTGCATTTGCTTTGCAGCTTCCAATCAAAAACCAAAGCATCTTACAGGCAACGTGCAGCAACTATCTTATTTTTACACCATAAGCACAATTTTTACTTGACACATCACGTTTGAAGCATTTTCTTTGTATTTTATTTTAACAAGCCTTTAAAGATTTAATCCTGTTGCTGTTTAAGTTGAATTCAAGTGCAAGAATGTCTTGGCCATGCTAGCTTTCTATAGAAACAACACTTTCCCAGCACCTTTAAAGAAAGTCCTCTGATACAGCTGCAGTAAATAATCAGACTACTATTGAGTAACCACTTTGATTAAAGAAGTGAAAGAAACACGCAACTTCTCCTGTTTATCTTTCCCGCACAAAAATACATTATATGGAGCTTTCAGAGACAAATGTAAAATATTCACATACTGCATTATAAAAATCAGTGCAGGGTGGTGCATCTTGTACAACTAAACCACACAGATAGCCCTTGGTGACATTTCCTGTGAGGTAAGTCAGTTGGCTTCATGGTACAAACCATGAGGAATGTAACTGGAAGAGAAACCTGGAAGGGTGGCACTTGTTGGAAAAGTCCAGCAGATGGAAAAGTCCAGAAAGTGGCAAAGTCCAGCAAATGCACTGAGCTGGCCTTTAACTCTGAGCAGCCATACCTACAGCCTGCTGACCAGCAGCTGCACACCAGTGCAACTCCTAAAACCAGTGCTACTTCTGAATGCACACAGATTGCAAAACTCTCTTCTCCAAAAGGACTTGAAGACATTAAAAAAACAACTTCAGACATTAAAAAAAAACTCAAAAAAAAAAAAAAATCCATAAAACTATTCAGTGTCACAAAACACAGCCTGCCTTCATGCCTGTCAGTCTTGCAAGATGGAATACACAATACCTGTTAGGTCACTAAAGAAGGAGCACATGCACCACAGTCTAGAAATACTCTAAGTCACAGCACACAGCTTCTAGGCTACTTTAAAGTACCTCTGCATAATGAGGGAAAAAGCCAAATGCCTAGAAACTGAAAAATAACAGTTTTAAAGTAATGAAATATTCATTAGTTCAAGCGTATTCTCTGCAAAAAACCCTTTCCAGAAGCATAGATATTTGCTGAAAATTAGAACACACCTTAGTTACAAAATATTCAGGAGAAATTTGGCTCATTTCTCGTGAACTGAATTATCTATTATTTGCCTCTAAATTTTTCAATTCAAACTCCTATTGAGGTCATGGCAAAGCTCCCACAGGACCCTGATCTTACTTCAAGAAATATGAGTAGGGCTAAGATTGCATGATCAGCAAGGGTCAAATAATTTTAACAATCTGATCCTACAAACCCCTTATTTCAGAGCCAATGGAGGATATTAGAAACTGGTCAGCAGTTCACTTACTGGCCTTAAATTAGGATCAGATTGTATAAATCAAAACCCAGTCTCTCTGCAGGTTGGACACCTTCACCTCTTGCACTCTATTAGTTTCTTCACTGGCAACCAAGACAGGGTAAGGGTACAGATCTGTAACAAAAATGGGGCATCTTCTAACTGTGCATAGCTGAGGCAAAGTGTTCATGAACTGCCAGCCATTTTGGAAGTTCAAAGCCATTACTGGTCACTTTAACTGTGTCAGAAAGGACAAGGACCAGAGAGTGGGACTCTCCACTACGAAATGCTCTATGACCTTACATAATCCTAATGCAAAACAGTATTTTCTAATACAAACTTTAGGACAAAAACCCCCTGTGTATGCCTCCACTATTCCTCAGTCCAGGAAGGACCAGAAATAAACATAACACAAAAGCATAATACGCCTCAGCATGTGTTTCTAAGATCCTGAAACCAGGAGTAAATTGCATCCTGTCATATTTCCAATCCTTTTTCAAAGCCTAGGAATCAGAATTCCTGCACAACGATTCAAATTTTAGCGACTTATTCATGTACATCTGCAAAGCATCTGAAATATTGGTTGTCTGTCTTTCTGTACAATTACACCACAATATAGACCCCTATTCTTACAAATATTACTCATTTTTTCACACAGAAGAAACTTCAAAATCTGCTTTTTAGAAATCCAACAAACATCTTTGCTTACAGCTTTGAATAGCTTGGACATATGCATATTTTGTAAAGGTACTGTTGCATTTATCCATGAACTGAGTAGTTGTCTTAACATTGCAAATTAAATATGACACATAGTATTTATTGCTAGCATTAGCATTCAAGCAATTGCTTAAATATTTTTATAGTAGGCACTAGATAAAAGTACCAGATTCCCAACACTATTACAAGGAAATGATAAGTCAAGTATACTATTATTTCCAAGGAAAGGTTTGCACAGTTTTCTTTCTTATCTAAAATATTAACAGTAGAACTTCAGGTCAACAGCATAATCCTGCTCCATAAGTTATTTAGATATCCTCCTTAGGGAGCTATCATATAAAAGAAATCCTACTTCAAAGGGGAATAAATTTGAAACAGTGAATTCCATTCAACCAATTTTGCCAAGTTTGTCCTGAGGTCCCACTTTGGCAGGTTCTATCTCTCCACCATGACAGTGTCAAAAAAAAAGCAAGAAGAAGAGACTCCTATTCTGTTGCCTTAGGTCTAATTTAGTGTTGTTTAAGTTTTGAGAAAGCAGGCATCTTCTGGGTGCATTTCCTAATGATTATGAGAGCAGCAAATCCCACTATCGCTTTTAAAAGATTCCTGATTTTTTTTTTTTTTACCTGCAAGAAGAAAATACTATTTATTTGCTTGAACGTAATAGTTCTGCAGTTAATCACTGCAAATAGAAATGCTCCTTTTCTGCACTGCAGCAAACAGTCATTTTCCATTTCGGAGGATCCACTGAACTATTGCTTCCCCAATTCCCTCAGAGAGAAGCTTCCACTTCTTTCAGTTGTGCCTGTTCCTTTTTGTGCTTGACTCCAAAGCCCTGTTGACGCATCAGCTCAAGGAAAATGCTGAAGCAAAGCAGAACAGACATGTAACTACTGTTGCAAATAAGTATTACAGGCTTTGCAAAAAAGCCAGATTTGTCCTATAGCTACACAATCTGTTCAGGCCCAGACACTACAGCAGGATTGAAGTCTCAGTGGCTTCAGTAAAATCTCCAAAGAGCAGAGTCAATCTGCATATTACTAAATCTTGAGCTTCTGTCAGGAGAGGATGCAGGATTTCCCTGCGTTTTTTAGCAGTCTTCCCCGATAGGTATTAGTAACAGTCAAGGGAACAAAACCACATTAGCTAGTCTAGGCTTCCTCTTCTCTATTTTCAGTGAGATGAGAAGCAAAATTCAAGAAACCCCTTCTCTGACTACAGCATTCTCACATTGTGACTTCTGAGACTTTGGCACACAAGGCACTGCAAAATACACACGCAGATATATGACCTGACATTTGCAAAATGTGACCATATGGCTTTTATTGTGCTTCAGTGTCACTGCTGCTCTCCCACACATCATCCTCAATCCCAGTTGGAAGCGGTGTGCAACACGCACCTTTGGAAAACCCATCTAAACAGCAGCGTTACTCAAACAGAGAATGTTCTGCATCCTATTACCCAGCTGCTACCCTAAGACTGAAAACCTACGTCTGTGTACAGCCTGGAGCTTTGGAAATAGGGAGCTCATGAAGCAGATCTGATGATGCAAGTAAAAACATTCATTAAAGCAGAATTTCAGCATTTTGTTAATTCTTGCACTGCAAGGCATAAGCACTCCTTATGAATTGCATCTTGGGTTTCATTTTTAGTTTTTTTCCTATTACTGTTTCCCATCTTTAAAACTGCTCTAATAAAATGCCTTTTCCCATTTTTCAAGCAGGTGCTCGAGTGATTGATGACTTTTAATACTACTATTCGTAAGTACAAAACTAATAATTTACATAATTACAATGCTTTCCATGGGGAGTAAGTTATGCTAAGGCAATAATTCTGAATTTAGAGATATGGCTCTAAATTGCAGAGAATTACAGAACACTAAAGAGTATGCTTACCCAGATCATATAATTAGTTTCTAAAAGCATTTATTGGAGGCCATACTAACATCTACCGTGAAAGCAAATGAAGGAATAAGAGGAAACAACAGAGAAGAAGTTCATCTTTAGGCTAGTGCTATGTTTATGAGGTCTCTGGTACAAAAAATAAACCTGCCTAGGCCTCTTTAGCATGACAGGCTTTATGAAAGTCAGGGAGATGTGAAGGCATTAATGGTCTATGCTGCTCATGAGATATGCAAATATTGGCACTGCATTTCAATAACCACCACAAATAAATATGCAACAACCCAGTTCTTCATCAAGGGTGTTTCAATTCCTACTTTGTATCGAAGTATGGACTGCAATGAGTAAAGAACTCCTGTCAGAAGTGACATCACTCCTGAACAGTTCCTGCATTTTATGGGTTGTCTATTACAGCCCCCTATACTGGGGGGAAGTACAAGGCAAGCTATCAGAAAGCCAGCACAACATTTGTTGAAGACAAGAATCATTCCAACAAAAACTGAAAATTAGCAGATTCCATTATTCTGTGAATGGCCTAACCTAAAAGAAGTTACACAATTAATAAACACAATGACAGTACATTATAAGAATGATGAACTTTCCATTTACTTTTACCTAGCCATTCTCTATAATGATATAACTCAAATACACTTTATTAAGTACTATTAAAATAATGTATAAAAACCTCTCTCTCTTCTAACTTGAACAAAAATTTCCCTTGAGTTGAAGACGTAGCCATGGTTGACTGAACTCCCAACTCCACTAAAGTCTGTGTAAATTTTCTGCTGTTTAGTTGTATGTAATTTTATTGTTGCCCTGAAAATACTGAAGAGGAAAGACAGAAGGGCTGGCACAAAAGTAAACTGAGAGGAATTAAATATGAAGAGAAGGGCAACTATGTAAAATGCATAGCGCATTGCATATCTACTATTTTGCTTTGGGAAATGCAGCACCTCAAAGGGAACTCCTATGGTTCAGAAGACTCTAGAAATTAATCAGTAGAATCTAACTCAAAATTGTGGGCTTTTTTTTGAATACAGAAATTCAAATTCCCTTTTCCCATTCTTACTTATACATCCTGAATTTCTTTCTGTAAAGAAGGTAGGACATAACTGAGGTTGCCGTTTCTAAGTGGCAGTCTCAGAACTTCAGCTCTTATAGGGTATAATTAGAATCAGCTCTTATAGGGTATAATTAGAAGTTTTGTCTAAGCCCAGTGAGAAAGCAGGGCTTGAATTCTTAGCGACGTATTTCCTACCCTACCCCAGCAAACATCAGCAAATACTCTCCACTGGCAATAGCTGTAAATCAAGGATTTAGAAATAACAAACAACATTCAGGACTGGTAGTCTCCAACAGGGATACATTTCCAATGTAGCATGTGATATTTTAGCCATGCAGCTCCAGCTGAACCTGCAGATGATAGTATTTGTCTTAGTTACATAATTTCAGTTACAATCTGGTTCTTGTATTTCAGGAGTTGATCGGACTGGCTGCTAACAGCTCTGAACTTGATAGCTGAGCCTTCTGGCACAGTTCAGCTGCACATTAGTGAACCCAGCACAGAAACTCAGCACACATTTGGCAAAAGTCCTTTGGGTAGATAAATGCAATTGAATTATCTTCTAATCTAGACACTACTTCAGTCAGAAGGGCTAGATTAGTGAAATGCACATGGGTAAATACCCCACTCTTTTCTCCAGCTGGCATAACAAAAAGTGTTTTGTACCTCCCTGCACTGCTGACTGAACTGCCAAGAATTGGAATAATTGTATGACAGCTAAACTGAACCAGCAGATTGTGACATCTCTACAGAAAAGAGCACTCTATCTCACAAGTATTAAAAGCTGAAGTAGAAACTGCTTCTTTTGTTTGCAAAATAGCTTTTGTTCCTTGCTATGAAAAACTGGAGCTAATGAATACTCCTAAGCTGTTTTGAATTTCAAGTGGAATTTCTCAAGAATTTTGGATGCTCTGTATGGTAAAGTTAAACACTGTAACTCAAAACACACCGACTGTGAGCTGCAAAGCACTGCTGGGTCCCCTAGCTTAGACACCAGTTGCTCTGGCCCAGTGTCTGATTCTGCTGCTCTCTGGGGCGCTTTCAGACCTTGTGGCTGATTTCAGGCTGACCTTGGACACTGAGGTCCCAGGTACAGTCAGGTTTGAGTGAATGCTGACACTGGCATGGAGGAGAGATCTGAAAAGGTTTTCCTGTCCTGGCAGCAGGGTGGAGCAGGAGCCCAGTGTCTGTGGAGCCAGCCAGCCACTGGCCCTGCAGGGCAGGCAAACCTTGGACTAGGACACAGGGGAGATCAGGGCACGGGCAGGGAGACCCAAGAGCAAACAGAGACCAGACTATGGGTGGGAGAAGATGGGCTTTGATTAATTTAGTGGCCTTTAGGGTAAGGATATAGGTGCTTTGATTAATTCAGTGCCCATTACAGTAAGGATACAGGCCACAAACTAATGCAGACAGACTGCCCATGTCCCGCCCTGAAAAAATCATTGAATTCTTCACTCATTTTCTCTTCCAATAAAAGTTGACAACAACATGTAAACCTTAGTCTTTCAGTTAAAACAACAATCATTTATTACAGATCCTCTGGAGTATTTGGCTCCTGGTGAAGAAAAATGACATAGACACTTGTGAGAGGCTGTCTCCATTTACCTGAGTACACTCTGCCAGAAGAGGAAATCTGGCACAATAAGCTGGGTGGTCAGAGGAAAGCTGAAAATACTGCACTGGTATCACTTTCTTAGGCATTATCTTCTGGCTATAAAGGCTTGGGGCAGTATCACTCATGTTATTGTTTATGTCAGTCCACACATTTAAACATAAAAAAGATGTTCTGGGAAGGAACTGATTTGATATTTATTTGACAAAGCCATCAAACCATGTGAAATACACAACTGATACCTGGAGGTAAGCCCAGAAATCTAAAGACATGACAAAACCAGAAATCATCACATTTTATTGATGACTTTTATAGCTCCAAAACCAACAATGAATATATCTCAAATATCTCACAAAAAGTAGCACAGGATCATTCCAAATACAGAGAGCATTTCAGAGTATCACGTCTCATTCTATTGCTGTTCTTTATTCCCAAGCTATCTACTAAGCTAATGAAAAAAAAATTCTCTGATCAAACTATTCACAGAAACACAGGAAAAAATGATGGGTTTGCAAGTTGTGAGTCTAGCCTCAGATCATCAGATAAGTCTGGCTAATGAATGGCAGTATGTTGTCTGCAGCACACATGAAACAGTGCTGATTCCAAACAGACAATAGAAGAAAATGAGTTAAGTATAACTAGTACAAACGACGCAATTATTTTGCCATCAGGAACTGAATTTAAGTTTTTCCAAGCATATGTGGGAAAGAATACATTAATAAAAAGAAAGTTGCTCTCTTCTTTTAGCAAGAAGTAACTTCTTTTCTTCCCCCCTACAGTGTGCAAGCAGATCACTTGCAAACAGTTCTGCAGACAGTTGCTCCTAATTCTCAAGTTTGATCTTCTAGACCTTCTGCATCAGTCCCACGGGTCTCCCGATCAACACACTGTACAGGGTTTGTTATATACATTGGTCTCCAACTATGAAACATGACTGAAATTAATTTATCATTCTGAACATTAAATATTCAACATTTCAGAAGCAAGTTTCTAATATTGCCTTTACAATTCCACCTTCGAAAAAAAATCATTGTTTCTGTCTTTGATTAAGTCTTATTAAAGTTTGATAAACTCTATCTTCTCCCTTTAATAGAATATCTCCAGGACAACTTTTTCAGAACCATAAAAATCGATTAGCTACAGCCTTAATTTTTGCTTAAACTAAAATTCATATAATCCATAATCTATTTTTTCTGCATTTGAGACAGCATTTTTCACATTGTTTACATTAATAGTGAATTTAATTTCTTGTAAAAGTACATCCAGCACACGCAGTTTCATACTCAGCTGGGAACATTTTTTTTCATGTTTGAGATAAATAAGCAAGTCTTTTTATGAATGCTGTCTATGAATGAAGAGCCTTTTAAATATCTACCCTCCCAAAAGTAATTTAAACTGGTTTCCTGTTACAAACACAAACTGAACAATTACTGTAATGTAACAGGTTACACATGTCTAGTAAATACTTGATGCTAGTGAATGATAGCACAGATACTTAACCAGTGGTACAAAGTCTTCAACTTTACATGACATATTTCAATACAACTCAAAGCAAAACCAGGAGTCTTATCAGGGAAAGGGCAAATAGAAAGAAATCAACCTTTTTAATCCAGGTTTTTGTGGACTGGAGCACAATGACTGCCATAATTTCAAGTGGTTAAACTCACAGGCCACTGCCAAGTCACAAATCAAAGCCCTGATGTTTCTAAGCACATTGTATTCCGGTGACAGGACCTCAGAGAGCCCCTTCCAAAGCCTAACACATGAACAAGGCAGGCTGCCCCTCCTTGGGTGGCTCAGCTGTTTATCTGCACATCCTGGGATCCTGTGGGAAAGGCCATGGCTTGGGAGAAACTGCTTTGCTGAACTGTAATATCTGCTGAACAACTGTGCATGGCCTTTGCCTAATTACAACTGTTAAACTGGAAACACACGCTGCAGCCTCCACTTCACCTCTTATTCCTGACTAAGGAAACACTGAAATGGTCTCACTGCTGACCAAAGAACCAAGAAAAGCTTTCAGAGACAAAAAAGCCAGAGTCAACTGTATAAATTTCAGAGAGGCTTTGGGATCCTTTAGGAGTTAGACATGTAGAATGCAATTGGTTTGTGCACAGCACAGCAGGCTGGGAGTAACTGCCAAGACTTGCAGAGCTTGGGTAGTTATTATATAATATAAAGCAATTGAATTGCAGATACAGTCACTCAATAAAGCTGTTGAATCACCTACATTTAAAAAAATGCACAAGGCATGTTTGAACAAATTAACTGAACCAAAAATGTCTGTATCAGAGACTATTATTAACAACCCAAGTAATCAGCAATCCCCAGATAATTCCTTGACAATTTTATATAGATATAAATCCAGGTTAAAATATTTACTAGCATTTTAAAAGACATATTGGTAAAGTGAGTTTTTATTTGAATGAGTTTTGGTATTTCCCTTCATACTGCCTTTCACTTAGCATTTTCTTTTCCATTTACCTGTTTTGTTTGTTTCTATACTAGCTGCCAAAAAAAATCTAACCTAAAACGCAAACCCTGCCCACCTCATCCTAAGAAGCCATAACCAGCTGATCCAAGGTCTCTTCCATCCAAGCCAGTAAAATCATTACATACATCTGCACTGAGATTCTCTTCTGCTCAAAGAACCCGCCAAAACACAACCCCAAACCAACCCAAACGCCCAAAAATAAACAAAACCAACAAAAAAAAGCAACAAAAGGGTTCAATTCCTTTCTCAAATACGAATGCAAACACACTGTTTCTTTCCACTTCTAACACCATCACAAGGAGAAAGACTGTAGGGCTCTGTAACACTTCTTTCAGTTAATACTGTCCTGAATACTAGCTGCTGGTGCCCCAGCAAACTGAGCTCAGTGTTAACCACACCAGGAGAAGGCTTCTTCATTGTTCTCAGTCAGGATTAGGGCAGGAAGCTCAGCACTTCATCCAGCAACTGATACTGGAAACAGCCTAAGATCTGCAAGGCACTGATCAATAATCAATAATGGTCTCCAATGCTTACTTAAGCAGAGTAAGAATAATAAAGCAGCAGAAAAAGGGGAACATATAATTGGATTAAATTTGTACAGAATGAAGACCTTCCATACCTATTGCACAAAAGCAGTAGTCTTTTAATTGGTGCTTGTGCACGCAAACAAACAGACCAAAGAGCCACCACCACATCCATGTTAAAACCTGTTCAAAGCCAAGGACTACTGCAGAGCTGCACTCTGAGGGGTCTCTGAGAAGCCCCCTCTGTCACCCTGGTTGCCAATGACCAAAAAAGACAGCATGTTACTGCAAGCTCACCTTTATGCAACATACCAAACATAGCAGACCACGAATTTATTCAAGAGCTCTTCTCCCATCTCTTAGGCTCCTTTCTGCCTACACTAAACAGGAAGATGCCACAAACCTGTTTTAATTGGCAGACTGAAATGCTACACATAGTCTAGTACAGTATTTATCAGTCTTCTTTTAATCAATCACTGTTTCAATGTTTCCAAGTTCGTAAACCATTCAATTAACATCAATTTTACTTCCAAATTAAACATCACGCTTTCATTATCTTAAAGGACCATAAATTCTAAGGAGAACATCTGACCATGAATTGACAATGCGAACTAGATATTAAAGGTCTTTCTGGACAATACTGACATGCATATATTCTAAGTCCAGTGAGTTTCAACACTGCACATTTTTTCATTTATAATCCTCTCAAAAATCCACACAGCAACTTCAGCGGTTAACAGCATTTCCTGATTAACTTCAGTGAAAACAGAAACAAACCCCACCCTAAATACCAAAATACACATTGGTTCCCTTTACTTACTGTGAGGTACAGTTTAGGATAATGGTCATTTGAGAGAGAAAGGAATTTTCAGTAATCCAGTGGAGAGATCATATATTTTCCACTTCCATACTAAGTTATATCCACAAATACCAATAACTTTGTTTTGGGTTTTTTTCCCATTCATTTAACGTGTCTTTCTCTTGATTCTCACACAAAATCTATTCCATCTGTTTCTGAGTACATCTTCATTTTAGGTAGTACTCCCATTATGATGACTAGGTTTTAAAGCTCTTCATTCACATCAGGTCTTACTATACATTGCCTTACTTCCCAAGCAAGGAGCCAGGCCCTTCAGCTGGCCTGTGGCAGCCCAGGCCCCAAGAAATCAATGGCACCATTGTGATTTGGGAGCTGCACAGGATCTGCCCCTGCTTGTTTAACAGCAGCTTTTTTACATCCACAAACACGAAGGCATAAAAGTCTGCTGAAAGTTCAAAAGTAGTTTTGATTTTTTTGCCCTGGTTTTCAAACACTTCTAAAGTTATTTGGGCAGTTAAAAAAAGAAAAAAACCAAAACATTTTATCCAGCTAGGCTGCAGAAGTGTTCAGTACAGTTCATTGCAGTAGGAGAGCTTGATGGGCATTTCCAGGCTGCTCCTTACCCTTCTCACAAGATCATGAGGACCAATTAATTAATGTCAGAAAAACACTTTGAAGATAAGAAGCACTTTCTGTGATGATTTTCCCGAAGAACCAAGGAGCTTTTGTTTCGAAAGCCAAATTCTGGATGGAGGCATGAAATAGAAACCCATACAGGGGTGGATTTCAGCAGAAAACACCACTGAGAGAAGGTGAAGGAGGGCAGCGTTGCACAGCAAGAAGTTTTAGTCACTGTTCCCACTTTCCTTCTGGAACTACTCACCATGCTGAATGGATTTTAAGCCCTAAACAGCTACACTGCTATTTATGAATAATTTTAAGAGGCAGTGTCTTGAAATACTTCTGGAATATCTTAATGGTCTACTGAGGTCTGGGAGCCTTTCACAGACCAAGAAACCTGCTCAGCTCTGCTTCTGCTCACGGGCACTGTGAATGCTAAACCATGCAGGAGATGAAAGCTCTGGCCTGTTATTGCATTCCCTCAGAAGACTGTTTCTAGTCTATGGATATGGACTCTGTGAAAGCTGGATCATCATGCCAGCCAAGAGGTTCTAAATAAACATTTAATTCCATTATGTCATTTCTGCTGGAGATGCCAACAAGCAGCACCTTTGGTAGCACCTCACTTTCATCTTTGATTTGAAACCCAGTGCTTTGTAAAAGATGACTATAATTTATCAGACGTACAACATGCCAAAACAGAGCCTGGACTTCAGTAACTCAGACCAATGACACACATTACTATTAACATTAAACATTTGCTTGAAAAACCTTACTTATAGAGTGTGTTTTTAAGGTTTTAAGTTGCCAGTCAGTACTTATGCAGACCTAGTGAATTCCACTACTTCATAATTCTGCACAATTAGTGAGAGAAGTTTCACCCTTGCAAGGGGTGGCACTGAACTGCCTTAGGAGGAGAGCAGAACAAGAGTTAAGAACTGCAACTCAGAAATTAAAGCCTTTTTTATGGTTTTCAAGGGAAGAAAGTCACAGGATGGTTGTTTTATGCTGGAGGAGGGAAGAAAAAGCCCAAGTAGGTGGTGATGCAGAACAGATACCAGTTCCTGATAAAGACAAAATCCAACAGGAGTTTGACTCTACATAAACAATGGTAAGACCACAGCAACAGATGACTCACATATAACCAGATGCCATAATCTGATCATATAAACTCACAGTTGAGTGTTAATTCATTCTACCTCTAAGACAGGATGAAAATTCAAAGAAAGTAAATTAAAATGACACAATTCAACCAAGTGAAAAGAAAACAGAATTAGTCCATTACTAATGACACCAAGTCCATCAGGAAAATCTGTATCTCAGATGCGTACACAAAATATACTAAGGAAACACTCAAAATTTTATAACATCACTGTGTAATCAAGTCTATGTGCTCTGTCACATTATTCCTGTGTTCTTACATGCAGCACTCTGAGGTTTAGATTTTCACACCTTATTATCTGACAGACAGCTTATTAACACTTTAATACAGAGTTGACGGCCTCTGTGCTTCTTTACAGAGTAGTCTCCAGCACCTACAGAATTAAGGCCACTGGAGATGCATATAACTAATTTAGAAGGTTAGCTGCATTGCAACATGCCTAGTTTGGGTTAGACCTCATAGGTATCCTAACCATATTACCATTGTTTCCTGCTTAAAACAAGTGATGAAGCTACGAGACTGAAAAAAGCCTTCATCAACTCACCTCCAGGGAAATGTCAAATTTCTATTGTAACATCTGCATTAGGGATGATACGGAAATAAAGCACAAATGCTTACATCCCACTCCACACTCCCTGTCTCTTCCTCCTCAACCTTTAGATATATTCCAAGGTAGGAAAAAAATGATTCTGTTCAATTTCACCTTTCCTTCAATAATGTATGCAGTAGAGATGCTAAAGACATAGCACAGATTTTTGCCATGAAGGAGTACTCCCAAGGGCCACCATCAAGACAAGTTAATTCAATGTTAACCTGAACACATTAATGGAATTTCCCATGTTTATCTTTATAAATTATACTATCTATAAGGTTCATGGCAATGTACTAAACTACAAACACGTGACAATTTTTCACAAACAAACAAGAGCAGAATAAAATTCTGTAATTTTCCTTTGTAGTTCTCCATAATCTGCACAACTGCTCAGAACTGAACTCACACGAACAGGCATGGGGAAGGAATCCTCTGTTCATCCATAAAGCAGTGAACCTTTGCTTAAAGTAACTCACAAACTTTGAAGTTTCTATGCAAAATAGCTCTCCCTCTAATAAAACTAACTGCTGGCAGAACAATAAACCAGGTCTGGTGCTCATTAGGACTCTATGAAACAGTTTAAAAACAATCCATGAGCACCTCTTCTGAACTAGAGATTCGAAAGCTTCAGGGATGAACTGTGATGTGCTATTTAGCGAGGCAAGGGTTAGAGGAAAAATCGATTTCTCACTGTATCAATAGATAAAGTCAGAAGAAACCACAAGTTCTTAAGACTACGTGCTTTTGTTTCAACAGACACATGGGAGACTTTTCTTCAGAAGTGTGCTTTGCTAAAAATGCAAAAGAAAATTTTGATGCTGAAAAGTTACAACCTCGACACAAATTTAGGACTTCATCATGATGCGCTGTTTTTTTCTTTTAAATTGGCAGAAGACAACTGAAAAAAGGTATTGTGTGTTCATAAATTTCCATTACTTGGCCTTTCCCTGCATTAATTAGGCTTAGGAAAGGAAAGAAAAATCTGAGGAACTATCATTCTGAATATAGAACAACCTCTTCTAGTTTTGCCAGACACTTGAGGAAAATTCAATCCCCCCAGTCCTCCGCAATATGAGCATAGAAGAGAATGATGAAGTGTTATGACAGAAATTCAACAGTAAACTTTTAATTCCACTTATTGAAGAAATCTTAATTCTGCAGTCTGACTGAACATCAGCAAACACATTACACATTAAGGTGTTGTTGCCCTAGGTCCTTAGAAGTAATTGTAATGACGAGGCCTCATTTCACCAATACAAACTCATCTCTTTTCCAAGTTTTCCAAAGCTCTGGTATTGCTCATCATTTAAATGTCCCCACGCAGGGTGAGAGTCCTCCTGACAGTTGTGTTCTTGCCTGAGGTTCACCTCTCATGATTTCAGTGAAACTCCTGCACAGAATCATTATTTGGAGTTACATTCAGGTGTTCCTTGCTCAGGACCTGCAGAAGGTTTTACAGATGTGGAGGAGCCCTCAAGCCACAGCAATCACTCCAAGTGAGCACACGCTGCCTCAAGGCCATGTTCTTCTCTTCCATAGAAGAGCTGGAGTAGAGGAATGGAGTGAAGGCATGGACTAAGAAATAACAACAGCTGCAGCTACACTGTTACGTCCTTAAAACCCTTCCCTAGCACTTCATGGTTATCAGTGGTCAACAGATACTCAGTTGTTCAGTCTTGGTGTCCCTAAGCTGTGTCTAGATTAGCCATGCAAGCTGGTAACCTTTGCCAGGTAGCTCATTAAAAGCCAGTCCATAATCTCACAGCAGACATTCACCTGACCCACATCTCTTAACACACTCCCAGCATTTGCAGAATTACAGTAATTCGGTATTCAAAAAATGCAGTTATGACCATGCAGCAACTACTGCTGCCATGGGTACAAATATGGAAGGGAGACTGGGTCTGTAGTGCTTCTAAGCACCCAAGTTCTTCTGACACAAAGTGTTTGAAGTAATATTCAATAGAAAACAAAGACACTGGGCAAGCTAAGAAAAAAAGGATAAAGTTTAATCTCCCTTGACTAACTTAACCATACAGTCTATAAATCAAGTTTTAAATCCCCATATATATTCTGTATTAGAAAAGACTTAGATTTCTTTTGGAATTTAATGCTGCAATATAAAAATATTCTCTGCAGATGAAATCTCTTTATTGGATCCAACCATGAAGCCACTAATCATGTAGAATTTCTACTGGGTGATTATTTTACTAAAAGAGATTTTGAAAAGGGTAAAACCCAAAAATGTTGAAATTGAGCAGTTCAAAGGGAAATAAGCGAAGGAACAGCAAAAAAAAAAAAAGTTTCTTTTACAGAATCAAAGATGGAAGAACACATTCTATCTGACTAGATCAAGGGATGCTTAAGGAACAAAGAAAAGGTTTTTCGCAATCCAAAAGAGAATTTTGCTCAGAATAAAATAAGATTATGGAATCAAAGAATGCTGCACAGAAATATCTGTGACAATTGAATCCAGGTTCTCAACCATTTTTTCTGAAGTTTTGTTGTGTAGCAGTTGAACAACTATTTAAATTAGTAACAACTTCTCCTCTTGGCACGAAAGGAAAGAATTGTGTCTTCATGAGATTTGAGAATTTGCCTATGGATACTTTATGAATTTGGACTGCCTCTGGTCATTCTTCATGCACAGCTAAGTCACAGAATACAATTAATTTTAAATTAAAATTTGTAAGAAAAGGAGAACAGTATTGTATCAGAGCAATGACTACACCTTGCTAACAACTTTATAAAGTAGTGTTTATTCCAGGTAAAGTACAGCTAAGCAATAGATTACATATGAAGGATTTTAATCAACTCCCAAAGCTAATAACTTCCAAAGAGTACATGACATTTCCAAAACAGTCCTGTGTTGGCCTTTATAGGGACAAAGGAAGAATGGAATGAAAGCAGAGTGTCAGCTGCAATAGTTAGAGGAGAATTCATTTTACTGAGTATTGGCCAGTGCCATGAAATGCATACATCAAAAGGTCCTCCATCAGCACCCACTGTTCAGAGACCTTAGGTATTTTAAGAAGCCTTAAACAAACAATGTGTTGATATTCCAAATACTGTGCACCCTTCAAGTGAGTGCTTGCATGTAAACTACTTGGTGGATTGGTCATCAGCTAGAAGACAAAAATAATCTAAAGCTTCAAGATCTTAAAAGGTCCCATTAATTGGGTTCAGATTAATAAAAACTGTTCAAACAGCCCATCTCTTTCATGTTTTAATGCATCTTCTTTGAAATTTTTGCATTCAAGCTCCTTGGTACTGTCCATAACTGGAAACAGAAGTCTAATGAAAACACTGTGAGAAAGGCTGAAATTAAAGATTTGGGGGTCTGACAAGAAGCAGGAAATACCAAAAATCTTGCAGAGTCAGTTCTCCAGAGGCTTCCATGCCAAGGAGGTTTGCAAAATTATATAAGCAACCAGATTGCTGGGTGTTTTACAAGTCAAACTGAACAACCAGCCTGAGCTTCCTCTTACTATTTTGCATATTTCTCTTTATCCCTTTCCCTGTCTTTCAAAGCAATCTTTCCCTATTTAATGAGAAGGAAGAAACCATTCCTTTAATACAGAACTTTTGAAACAAACACTTCAGTGGGACTCATTGCTGCTGGCTGCTGTTCAGATGATGTATTTGCAGGGCAGATCATCAAAGCAACAGCAGGTTTCAGCTGCTGCACTGTTGTAGCAAGTGCTGTTTTTATAACAACAATGCATACAAACAAATGGTAAAAAAATACACCATCACCTCTGTCATATGATGACACAACTAGGAAATGAAAATGTGATTTCTATGGGTTCCAAAGCTGGTCATGACCACTGACACCAATGAGCAGGTATGAGCCAAAAAGCATAGCCAGCACAGGCAGCTGGAAAGAAACATTCATACTCTTCTTTAAGATGCAGAGGATAAAGGCCAAGAAGCCGTTTACCTGGAAAAACAGCAACGTGGAGAATTCTCCTGGAGATTCAGACTACATGGAAAGTCATGAGCCTCCCAGGCAAGGCATCTCTTCCTCAGCACCCCAGCTCAGGACTATCCCTCAGACCTCCTGCCCTCAACAAACAAGGAGAAACTTATTTCAAAGCTCCTAAGTGAAAACACTGATGGCGAGTGACCTGCAGTTTTTTAAGTCAGTGGTGGAAAGCTGGGACACACAAGTTAACCCAGCCATCAAGGCTTAACCTGAGACCAGAGGAAAGAGTATTTCCATCACCCAAAGGAGTAGCAAAGTCCGTACTTTTTAAATTTTTTTTAAGATCAGCCATTTAATACATATAAAAAAATAAACTAGCTTTTGAAGAATTATTTCTTTTGTATGTTTTCAAAATGTGCCTGGAACCCTACAGACCACTATACAGAGTATTAGATACCAGCGGGCTATTTAATGAAGCCAGAAGGGAAAAGGTCACCTTGGAATTTACTATAATAAGATAACCCTGCCAGAAACTCTAAATTGTAATTATTTAAGCAACAGCAGTAATTGAAAAAATATATGGTCAGCAAAGAATAATGTCCTGGATATATTCTGTTCCAACTACAGGCCATTACACTAGGTAAGATGCTTGTGCAACTTGAATTCAGTGGAGTTGAATTCATTAGGGTTGAATTTCATCCAAAGTCTTAACAGCTTCGAGGGTTTTAGTAAGTGATCATCCCAGCCAAGTAATACATGTTGGCTACAGTAAGATGAACATTTATTTAATGAAAGAAACATTCCCTGCAGAAAATCAATTTGAAGCTATTTTAAGGACAATAACCAAAAGGATATAGTCTAAGTGTGTGTACAGGGAGAACTGGGCATCCTAATAATGAACTACAGGTGAGAAATATTAGAAAGGGAGCGATGACACATCTCTATTTGTCTTGACATACTGTCTCCTATGAGTTTATAACCTTTCTGCATTAGAAGCAAACTTGTGTTGGTCTTAATTCTCCCTCATAGCTTATCTATACATACATTATCCTCAGATACAGGAATACAACCACAAAGAGCAAGATCCAAACTCAGGCTGATCCAAAACTTCTTCCCAGAATATGCTTCTAAGATTCCTGTCATCTCCAGGCATAAACCAGAGACTCCTCATACCTCTCAACCATTGCCCTGAACCCTTCGCACAGCATATGGGAGCCAGACTGGCTATGGTGAAGGTAATTAACACCACAGTGTCAGAGCAAGCTGTAGGCCCCACACATACTGAAACTGCAGTTTGCAGAAGAAGACCATGAAATTATTAAAAATCACCATATAAACCCATTTAGCCATAACCAACCAACCACAATACCACACTTTTCAGCTCAAGGAAATGTGACCTATTCAATTTCTCAGGCCAGCATACCCAGTCTAAACGTAAATCCTTAAGGGAATCTGTCAGCAATTAGTGTAATATTAAATCACAGGCACTGAACTGGGTAGCTGCTAAAAAATGCATGTTGTCTGATCAGACCCTGGGCTTCTGTGCATAAAGTAACAGCCATGGAAAAGCACTTTCCTGAATAGGTCAGCATTAGACACTTCAGTATCAGGGCTGTTTTTAAATCCCTGGTGAGAAAGACAAGTCTCTTAGCAGACCTGTGTTGCTTTTGAATTAAGGAATGGCCGGCCACACAGAGAGCAATTAATTAAAATAATTATTAATTCAGAGAATCAATGTATCTACAACTAGCAATGCTAGCTGACTAAACTGAATTAAGTGGAAAAAGTCAGAATCTTTGCTCATCAGGTCTCTTCTAAAACTGACATTGAATTGAAACTTCTAAGGTGCCCCAAAATTTCTAAAGCATCTATTAATAGCCAATCTGGTAAAGTTAGAAAACATTTCACCAAATATAGAATCTGAAGCACTGAAGGACAAGACTGAGTGGAGACAAAGAGATAAGGCAAAAGCCAATAACCAGGAGTTATCAACTTATATGGCCAGTTCCGTGTTTTTATCGGAATGTTTGATTCGCAAACATTTTCCACAACCCCCCCAAGTTCTTCCTCTTCCTGTGTAGTATTTCCAGACTCTCCAGTTCAATATTCAGGAAATAGGGACACAACAGTTTCGCTAGGATACCTAATCATAAAAAGCATTTATTAGGAACATTATTCAAAATGTTTTGCTTAAGTTTACACACTGATTGTAATTGCCTCTTCAGTCACTAATAATTTACTCTCAAGTTTCCTTATGGTTTCAACTTGCTGTGTCTAACTTCAGTTTACTTAAGAAGTGATTCCTTAAATCTTTTCTCCACAGTTTGGAGCACATTGTTGGCTGTACTAAGAAATATCTTTGTTGTTTAACTCCAGCAGAGAACAGCCAAGAGTACAATGGACAAAAAGTTTAAAAAGAGTTATTCTTATCCAGATATTGTAATTACATTTGTTTGTAAGTAACGCATGCAGGAAGCCACAAGCAAGAGAGACGCTCCAACTCCAATGCACTGACACATACAGGGATGCACTCAGTGATTAATACAATGTTCAAGTCCTTGGGAAGGTCTCAAGTCCATCACAATAAACATACATAATAGCATAGCTTTGGGTTACAGCACTCCATAAACTCAAATGACAAACTGCAGGCTTTGGTTTTGAACAGAAGTGTAAGAATTCTCAATGGAGCACTGACAGTTCTCGTGCAGTGGGAGAGCCACTGAGCCCAAGGCACACAGAAGCATTGGAACAGAAGTTTATTATAAGCAGATCCCTTGTATAAAGTTCATTGCAAGCCCTGAAAATTCCAGCATGCATCCTCTCCTCCATATTACTACATTCATTGCAGCTTTTTTTGCACAGAAACATTTAATCTTGTGTAAAAAATAAAAATTTAAAAAATCATTAACAGCAATTAAAAATTATATTTTGAAGTATATTAGTTGATTTAATAAGCACCACATGAAGGAAATCAATGAGTATATATATTATAAAGCTCTTCACATGATCACAGCAGTGCATCTAGCAATGTTTATTTTCTAAATTCCTGCCAGTGTTCTAATCTAACGCCTTTATTTGCCGTAATTTCGAATCTTTAAAGTGATTTTGAAATGTTATTTTAAGTTCAAGAGTTGCTAACAATCTTTCATCATGAGATGTACTGTTTGAATGTTATCTATTACACGTAATACTGAATAAAAATATTTTTCAGAGCACCTTTTCACAACCCCATTAGTATCAGGCCCTGTTGTTTTCATTAAAAAAATTCCTTAAAACCATATTCACGAGAGTACTATTAATATCGCTTGGACCTTTGTTTAAAAAAAAAATATTTTATTTTAATCATAAATTGTGTATACTGGCATGTGCTAATAGAAGATGCTAGAAACAGCAGAGTATCATTTTACAGAAAGCAGGGAAAATGGATTGGATTCAAAGATGTCTCTATCTCAGTGGCTGAAATTACTTAACTCGGTGAAAAACAAAATTGAAATACATAATATATCCCCTGAAGGAACTGTAATGAGCTTTACAATTAGCAGTTAAATAAATTCACTATGAAACAAACATCTTTGTAGAAAATAGCATTCAGGTAAGAAACCAAATGTTAGGAGACTTGCCCACACTGGGAATTATCTACCTTCCCTTGGAAAGGACACCTCAGAACCCCACGGGCCTGCAATGGAAACAAACTGTTCCTTGAGTTACAGACACTACCAGATTACCTGAATTAAAGTTCATTATGCAGTGTATTTCAAAACTAACACATTTTCAAGCACTGTATCTTTCAATTCTCTACTAAGCTAAATTTTAATTTGAACTACTGACACCTCCCTCCCAACAGATTGCCTTGCTGTTGAGGCTATGGATATGCACAGCAACCAGCTTCTGTCAATTAGGTTCTCAAGACACATATGCAAAAAAAGCACATTCCAAATAATCACTTCAGATCTGTGTTATCTGGCTTTAAATTCTGCCATTATCTCAAATCCCAATCCCAAAGATGCAGAGGTTTTTATACTCCAACCCACATGTTTTGCAGCACAAGTGCTGCAGCATACTGGTCCCACTGAAGGTATCATGGTCCTACTTAATTCAGTGGCAAGTTTCCCATGTCAGTGTAGGAGAACTGTCCAGCTGATGATTACCAGTGGGATAATAAGTATGTCTTTGTCTCTAGCATGTGACAGAAGTGCTTTGCCAATGGAGAGGTCTGTCCAAGGTCAGCAGTTCTGTTACCAAAAGGTTCTGTTACACGTGAGCCAGTAAGAAAATACTGCTGAAAACTACTTTAAGAAGTCATTCTGACACAGCTCAGGGCTGTACAGCCTATAGCCTTCTCTACACTTTATAGAGTTGGTAATACATAGCTTTTTCTTTTAACTGTAAAAAAATACTAGAGTAAATATACAGACTGATGAATACATCATTAATAGTTATGAATAGCTATTATATAGCACTCCAAAACTGGACTGCTCTCCTTCCCAACAAACACACACTAGAAAACCACCATGAGATGTTTCCTGGGGAATTTCAGATACACCTCATGGCTGTATTAGAGTTAGTCTGTTGTGGCTCAATAAGACACACTAGTTAATGTTGCAGCCCATTCCCAACCTGACTACTAAAATATTTTCCTTTATCACATTGACACTCTTCCTACAGTAAAGATCTACATGAAATGGAAAGCCTAAAAGGAATTGGAAAACTTGGGCAAGGGGAGAAGAAAATACTCTATTTGTGCAGTATGAAATCAAATTAATTCCAAACTGGGATTTTATGAAAATTTAATTACAAAGTTCCATGAACAACCAAACAGCCCATCTCCTTTAATCTGCATATTCTGACTACCCAGATAACATTCAAGAAACACGTTAAAGCTTTATATACCGCTGTCATGCTTTTTCTTTTTAACATAAATTTATTGTTTTCCAGTGGCAAGAACTTAAAAATTTTATTCTGGAATCACTCCAGCTTGTGTGCAAAAGCCAGAAATGCAGTCCTCAAAATGAGCAAACTCAGTAAGCTGAATCATATTCAGCAGAAACATTAGAACTGTGCTTTTTACAAGGGTCACAGGCTGTACAAAAATGAGAAGTAGCCTACTACAAAATAGTTCACAAAAGCAGTATGGAGAAGCTTTCAAACATTTGGATGACTTTTAGCCAAGTTTGAAACTCATATTCTTGCCTGCTTTTTCCAGCACCTCCTGATTTTAAAGAAATACCTCCTTGTGAACACTTTCCTGATTGCTCACGTGCTTAGTACTTTTTACGAAAATGCGGAGCTTGGTAAACCTGCTTAGTGAAACCACATGGAACTCAAAACAATCTCCTAAACAGAGAAACAAGGTAACTGATACCTAGGAACACCTGCTGCCATCTCCTAAAAACAAATAAATCTTAATGACCTTGAGCTGACTTCCAATTTTGCACTGAAGAAACTAAAATGTACAAAGTGAAAGAAAAACTAAAAGCAACCAACTTATGCTAGTTGGAAAAAAAAAAAAAGGAATGGTGCTTACAAGCAGCTCTGATGGCTACAACTGGATTATGACAGAACAGGGTATTGAAAATCCAGTTTTGCAAAGCACTCAACTACATCCTTAAAGGAATGGCTACTGGGTTATTTTTCTTGTTGCTGCTGCAGCATAAGGATAATTTAATTTTTTTATTGTTATTTTTAAAGTTCAAGACTTCTGCTTATTACCATAAATATAGAGAAAACAGTAAATGCCAGATCTGAGTTTTCAAGTTTCCCCGCTCCACCAGTGTTAGGTGCACTATAAAAATGTCTAAATTCTGAATGCTATTTTATCAGTGAGAATTTTGTAACCACCAATATGCCAAAAAAACAACTTCATAATAACCATTTCACTTTTCCAATAAATTATTTGATAAGCTTTTCTCTTAGTTTCAGCTTTCTGATCTGCTTGAACATGTTCACTTCTGTCCTGGTGTAACTCACCTGCCCCAATAAACCTAGTTTATTGTGTAACAATGTAAGCAGAGTGGCTGAGTCCTTCCAGGCTGGAATTACATTCTCAGGAATTCCTAACATGGGAGAGAGCTGGCAAATTTAGCAGACTAAATCCATACCAGCACTTTTAAATAAAACATATGAAATGGATAAAAACAAAAAAGAAAGAAAAGATGATAGCATAAACCAAGAGCTCAGGGGATAAAGAGTTAAGGAGTAGCATGGGAAAGTAAAACTCTGTCACTTTCCCATACATGCCAACAGCCTGATTATTTTTACTCTCTTTCTGTCCTGCCCATTACAAAAATGTTCAAGTGGCTCAGGACATTTTAATATAGTTAAGGGAGTTTTTCTGTCAGCTGTTTTCAGATGCTGGCACATAAATCTGACAGAAAAATTGCATTCAACTCCATGATTTTATATATTAGTAATGTGACTACTTTCACTGTACTGCCAACTCAGCTATGTTCTCACCCATTCTCTACCAAATGTACAAGTATCCATGGAAATTCTTTAGCTAGAATTATTGGTTTAGCTCATCATCAATTTAGTGTTGATGGATGCTATACAAACTGTTCTCATGAAAAAAGAAATGCTGGTGTATATTGGTATATAATGTATCAAAACCTCATTTGGATGAAACCAGGACAAAATAAGAACTGAGAAGACCACCCAGACAACAGGTTCAGAACATTTGGCTTTCTTGGACTGTGGGTAGCTTATTCTATTTCTTCAATTTTGAAGTAAATTTTTGGTAAAGTTATGGAACTCGCTTTCCAGTTCAGACTCTTCCCCATAATAAACTCCCATCTACAGGCAATGTTTCTGCAGAATTCATTCCAGCTCCAGCAGGAATTAAGGGGAAGAAAGTAGAAAAGAGAGTAAAAGCAAATCCATACCGAGCACCTTCCTTTTTTGTACCTGAGCAGCAGCTGAGATGCTTTACCCACCAGGAGGGAGATAAAGCAGCTGTCCAACAAGAGGACCGGCATTTGGAACTTCCACTACAGCTAGACAGTTCTAGCAATAACCACACCAAGCTAGAACAGAAGTTCTCAGGTGGCTCAAATTTTACCATCTGCAATGGTAATTTTTAAGACAGATCTGAGGATGGTGAAGAGAAAACCGAAGGGTGAGGGGCAGGTTTTATAGACATAAGTAACTCTTCTCTCTCTAGTCCACTCATCAGAATTGCCTAGAAAACATGCACAAATGTAGACAAACTAAGGGTTTTGTAACCTGGGAACACAACGGGTTACAGTGGGGAATGCCACAGTTCATAAATGCACTCAAGACTGATGGAGATCTGGTATAAATTTCACATAATCTCTAATTTTCAACCCACCATACATATCTAGAAGTATACATTAAGATGTTATGTTACTATAAATATTCCAGGATCCTCCATGGTTTTGAATTAAGGACCTGCTTCCGAATAAACAACTGTACAAAGACCTTGGTCCTGTGAATACCTCCTCAATATCAAATTATCTCAATAAAACATTTATATACTTTCACTTTAAAAGAACTGCAACTTTTTGGCAATCAGAAAATGCTCTTTTCTCCTCAAGCAGCCTTTAAAAAACAAAAGCATCCGCTTGGCTGGATTCTTGACTGATCAGAGAAGTTTAATGATGTGGGAAAGGGAAACATCACAGCGGAACCGATTAATAGGAGACACTAAAGCCAGGTCGGACAGACAGGGAAATAGATTGTAACAGTTCTACAATGTTTGTCGTGCAAGATCAGTCTAGAATTAAAAACAGCCAGTTAGTTCTGATCAAAACACCTGTTTAATGATTTATTTTCTTTCCTCTCTTCTTCTTGACATTGATTTCACACTGCTCAGAAGGCCTTTCCTGGCATAACCTCCACCCAGTTGCACTAGCACACAAAGCATTCCTCATTCACTGAGATGCAACTTACCCAAATAGTTGTTGCTCTTTGACATCTCAGTAATGTTGATTTTAGTAGCTCCTTCAGGAATTTCCACTATCTTGTGGTAGCCAAGATTTGTTAGCGTGTGTTTGAAAACTCCAGACACAACCTTGCAAGCAGTGTTGTCCCCTCCACATATTCCACACTTGTCAATCACCTTGTCAGAACCCAGATAGTCGTCACAGCCAATGCTCTGCAAAATAAAGTAAGATTTCTTTTTCCAAGATCTTACAACTGCAGACTTTGGACATAACAACCCAGAATAGTATGACTTTCAGAGAAGGATCAATTTTGAAACAATTTTGTGAATTAGCATTTCAGCAATGTCTTCTGTATGGAAAAAGGCAATAAAACCCAAGGAGTTCACAGACTCGGTGTTTTCAAGGTAGCCAACAGGTTTTTACATCCTGCCAGGCAAAATCCAAGAACACACCACGGGCAGTAATGCATTGATCATGCTGACTGCATACTCCTCAGCTGAAAGAAAACCTGAACAACCTAGTTCCCACAGCTGCTGCTCAGAAAAGAGGTGGAGAGCTATGATTTTGTAATAATTTTAAACAGGCTTTCTACAGAAGCAGAACTACTTCCTCTGTAGTCTTGTTTTAATCTCCTCTAAAAGCAAGCACTCAGCCTATTCTCACCAGAAGAGGTATGTGAGAAATCTATATACTGCATCTAGACTGTTAGAGAAGAAACCCACCTGCTCATCGAGTAGGAAACCTTCAACCCACTCAGTAACAAATACCTGGACAGGATAGTTTAAAACAGAATAATTTCCTAGAATCATAGAATGGTTTGGGTTGGAAGGGGACCTTGAAGATGATCCAGTTCCAGCCCCTCTGCCATGGGCAGGGACACCTTCCTCTAGACCAGGTTGTTCCAAGCCCGATTCAACTGATCTTGATTTGTACAATTCATAAAACAGCTTTCCTAAGATGAGATACTAAAGGAATCCTTGATGACCAGGGATATAACTGTGTTTTTGCAAAAACAACACTGCTGGCCATTTTTCCTAACAGTTTAAAAAACAACTTATCTTAGCTTCTATTTTGTGACAACATAGAAGACACTTCAGCAGCAAGCCAAGGAAGAGATTTGATGTCCTGGAATTGTGATATTAGTTATGGCCTAAGTATAGCCTGGAGATAAGTAGGAATTTGTGACTGGCTAACAGCTAAGCAGCATACAGACAAACCACATGGGATTTACTCCTGGAGTACAGGCTTGAATTTGACTTGGCTAGTGAGGAAGCTCCAGAACCTTAGGAGTCAGCTTTAAGATAAGCAGCAGATATTTAATATACCTCATGACAATACCTTTATGTTATTAATGACCAGAAAATCAGCTGCATGTAATCAGAAATTCTGTATTCCTCAGAATAAAATTTGGTTTTATTTGTGAAAAGGGTAGAAATGCCCAACTCTGGACTTGTTGTTACAGGCATCATTGTACTTACGTGTTAGAGACAAGATATTCCCCAAACCCTTTAAAAACACAGCACAGCTGATGTACCCAATGCCAGGATATCCAACAAAGAAACCCCTGCAACCCACACACCCCCAGAAATTACACAGGTACTTCCCGACATCGCATGAACCATTTTATCCAGCCACTTTCACACAAGGACATTGGGGATTACATCATAAGCAGCTTGTCAGAATACCAGACATCTGGGATTTCACTCCTATGGTATTCTATTGATGGCTTACTGAGGAGAAAGATCTGAGAGTGACCAACAAAGGAATTCCAGCAAGAACTACAAATATCATGAAGTAGTAGGACTTCACAGTAAGACAAGTATTGGCTTTATTTAAAGCCATTGAAGCCATCAGTAGTGTGTTCTTCAACTTCAGCACATCAATAGCAATACTGGAAAACCAATCAAAATCTCCCAATCCTCAAAGAAAATATAACTAATTTCTATCACAGATTTTGAAAATAAATTTTATTATTCTACTTCACCGTTGTGTCCTATAATGAGATACAAGAATAATGACGTCCACAAGGTGGCACTTACAATCCTTGTGAAATCAAAATGTAGGTCTTTGCAAAACAATAAAAAAATTGAATTTCTTATACCTAAACATGAAGTTGATATTGCACTTCTTTTCAAATTAGCATTTACCACATGAGTAACAACTCCTGCTGCTTTGTTACCAGTAATACAATCTTAAAAATTTATCAGTCAACCCAAGAATTTCTGTTGCTTTGGAATGAAATAAAATGTTCTACTAAACTGAAATGAAAAAGAAATCTCAAACTGTTTCTTCTTGTATCATATGTTCTCCTTGTCTGGTGACCAGGTGGACTTCACTTATCAATCATAAATAAATATTTTAATCCAAATCCTCATGTCTTTTCTCCAAAGAAATCCTCACTGACTTCAAAGTTGACATCAACTGGAAATTTGCCAAGTCACAGAAGTCGGCCTCTTTATGGATTTGACAGGGGAGAATTATATTAATTCCATGGTCTTCACAATGCAAAATTTACTTACAAATTTAAAAGACTTTTGGATTTAAGTGTGTCAAACAGAAGTATGTATTTTCTTTTTCATTCACATGAATTTTTGTGTAAAATTAAATCACTCTCACTGAGTACGGGAAAATGAGAAAGATCAAGTTAGGAAGCACCTGAGAAAATTTTATGTACACAAGTCTTTGGGACAAGATGAGGTCATGGTGATTGGTGGTGATGCCTAAAAAGTAACTGCCACATCCATCTTCATTTAGGGCAAGGAGGACCTGAGGCTCAGTTGCAGATTGGTCACCCTGACAGCCCTCAGAAAGACTGCAGAGCCAATCATCATGGAAGTCATTTCCAAATATAGGAAGGACAAAAAAAACCCAAAACAGAAGACTGGGATCAACCATCATGGATGTACCAAGGTCAAGTTGTGCTTGAACTTGTGATTCACCAGCAAATTCAGCACATGAGTGGAGAGGAATGGATGTTCTTGACTTTAACAAAGCCTTCAGAGTCTCCCTCAGTATCTAACAGCCACACTGGAGAAATTCAGACTGGGAAAGTTGACAATAAGGTATTGACAGTAAGGTATCACAGACATGCTATTCATGTAATCCTTTCTCTCCAGGCAGGAGGTACAGTAGATTAGGAACAAGATGCTTTGGCATCTGAAAGCTCTGGCTCCTCATCTTTCAGAGTTACAGTTTGCATTAGTGGACTTAGATTCCTTTCCCAGACAGTCAGATATTTTCACCCCAACTTTTATTTCTTGCCTTTGGTAAGCTTCTCTCCACTAGGAAGGACACTAGTTTTTCTGAGTTTTTTCCTCTGAAATCTAAGCAAGTCTGCCTAGAGATTGGCTGGATGGCTCTCCCCTCAATGTATGAAGAAGCTGAGCATAATACTACTACTTTTCTCTGGCCACTGCTAAAACCTTTGACCTTCACATATGATATATGATGTTATAGATTTAACTCCTACAATTAGATAAACATAATTCCTTTCATTTCTCTGTCTGTGAAGGGTAGTAAATGAGACACCAATGAAGATGTTATGATTGCTGGAGAGGAATAGCCAGCACATGCCATTTTAATAGAACAGCAAGGAAATGCCAGCACAGCCTGTGTTTGAAGCATTTTACTGTACGAGGCACTGCTTATGTACAGACATCAGTGCAAGGTTTGGTGGTGCATGTTCTTCAGTGGAAACAAACTGAACAGGCTGTTCAGCAGTGAGGAGCCCTGGCTGTACTTGAGCAAGAGATACCTTCAGAAAACCTCCCTAGGCAGAGCACAAGAAAGCCAGCAGAGCCTGCTTGTCTCACTTCAATGTCTCACATGTCTTCAAGGTTGCAGCCTAACCCTCATTTGCTTTACGAATCAAAGGAGCAATGTTGAGAATTTACATTCAACCACAGGATAACAAACAACATTCTAATGGTTCTCACTTGATTTGTGGTTAGCTATAACCATAATTTTTACCCAAACATTTGATCCTGCTTTGGCTTTCAAATATTTCCTGCTGTCCACAGACCTAACGCTCACAAATCTTTGATGCTATTTACAGCCCCTCACAATTAGATTGTGGTTACATCCAGATGTGGTCTACTTAATTAATCACAGATTTTCTTACCTGCACAATAGCTGGTTTCATTACCTATCTGTGCTTTATGCTGAACTTCATTTGGTAAACTTCAGATAAATTTCAGACAGTAAGAAGAAGCAAGCTATTCATTTTTGACAACCTTAAGAATTCAAATTACATTTCTAGTATGTGCACCAGTTTAGTGAAAAAAAGCTACTCACATGAAGACATATAAAGACTCTTTCAATAAGATATTCAGTAGTTTCTTACTGGCTAGAAAATTACTTGAGAGAAAAAAGGTTTTATTCTTGTTACAATGGAAAAAGTAAAGCCATCCAGGAAAAGTAATCATGTGAAAAGATGGTCTTAGAGATATCAACTAGTAACAGCTAATAAAAAAGGATTAAAAAATCTAAAGTATGCATCTCACACTGATACCTCTGACAGACAGGAAAACAACTTCTCTCCTGTTGTTTTAAGGAAAGATCCTCTAAATGGAACTTGTAGCTCTCCCATTCAAAAACCCAATGGAGGTCTATGAAATCTGCCTAAACCCCCAGCAATAAACACCTGAAATACAAACAGACCATTGCTGCCTGTCACCTATCAAAGTCAAGAGAGCTATTCAGCTTTGAGACCCCACTCTATGAAGAGCTTATTAAAGGAGCTTACTCAAGTGTTTTGAAGTGGCTGTGTTAGCAGCATTTAAGAGTGAAGAAGATGAAGCAGCCTAATCTTAATATGTACACTCCATTGGCAAACACACCTCTGGAAGGTGAGTGCAGGGCTTGTGGGCATGTCCCCATTTGATCCCATGCAGTTCAATCAGCAGCTCTCATTTCTGCCTGGGTTAGGAGGAGCCTGTTTTACCCACTCCCAGAAGCCTCTGGCACTGAATCCAGCCACAGGCACATGACCCTACACAGAAGGAGAGTAATTCCACCATGGCTGGACCCTGGGCCAGGCAGCTCCCATACATACCAGCTGCTAGACCTCTCACAAACATATCCAGGGTCCTGGGGCTTCAGTTCTGAGGCTCTGTACTTTCACGCTAATCAGATTGCTCACATTCACTAAGAATGGAAATACTATGAAAGAAAAAAACACTAGAAGTACCTCAAATTGAAATGTTGACTATTTTTTTGGTTATCTGAACATTAAATTTGCAGCTAAAAGCTCCATACCCTGAAAGTTCGAATGCTCAAGAGATACAACAGGTTCAAATAATATATGTACCTCTAAAATGCACTGTTTTTCCACTTCAGAAAAATTAAAACCACAAGGACAGTAAAGCTGCTCTAGTACAAAAGCAGACTAAATCTAATCTGAAATAAATATTCCTAAATCACATATTAACAAAGCACTCACGTCTGCCTGAATATACTGATCTGCTGAAAATATGCCAGATTTCTTGACAGCCCAGATTCAACAAGAGTAAGCAAACTCTATCCTTCTATTTAAATAACTCAACTGGAAAAGCAGAAAACTGTTTCAATATCTAAGCTCAGATACCAACTCCACACAGTACAGTTCTTTAAGAAGCTATCTTCTTTCCTCAAATTCATATACAAAGTGCATATTTATGATGTGGATCATAAGGCTAAAGCCTTTAAAAATGCAGACAGGGCTTGGATATACAGATGTACTGAATTCAGTAACAATGCAGTCTGAAAATTCATGAAATGATTCTCCAAATCTAGCCTAAATTGACCTAGTTGGCAACAACAAGAAACAGTTAAACAAAATAATACAATTCATGTAGTTGATGTTAACTTTGTGCCTTTTTAAAACACCTCTTATCTAAGTGGCTAAAGCTAATGCATGTCAGCACCACCCCGATCATATCTCAGTATTATTGCTGGCAAGCAGTACCATGCCATTTCACAATTCAATGAAAGGTCTCCACAATACTCTTCAAGAGTGGTACTTCAGAGAACAAGTGTAAAACCCCATATAAGCTCACCAAAGTTAGAGCTGTTTCCTCAATGCCACACACTGACTCCCTGCCAACCCCGAATTTCTGCCTAATTCTTTCCTGAGCTTTTACAATACATTTTTATTTTCCAATTCATGAATGTCATAAAGATCATAAACAAACAGTAATAACATTTGAAGCCAACCTGGGGAAGAGAGGGAAGAACACAAATCGTTTCAGTTATGAGTGGTGTTCAGAACAGCCTCCTGAGCCACTTACAAGCACTCACCTCTCCCACAAGCCATGAGTCACTGCTTCTAGGGCAACTGTTTCATTGTTTCAAGAACTTCTTTGGCAGGGCTGTTTTTGTCCTGCCCTTTAGGAACAGGAGATGGAAAAGCTGCCAGTCCATTTTGCTATTTGAATGATGCAAAAATACAATCTGTTTCTTCTGAAAAATCAGAAGTGGCAGAGCAGCCACGCCACAGTGCAAGGAGAAAACTCCAATGGCACAGCCTGGAGGGGAAGCCTCCATTCAATACAGCTCTATTTCCTCCATCCTTGGTGCTGAACATCTACACAGTATCACCCCAATTAACACCCATTTAAACAACATGGGTGATTCACTCAAACACAATTTATGTATTTACACAAATACAAATGCTCTCTCTTTGCACTATATGCAGCTGTAACTGCATACTTGCAAATACTTGCAAAGAAGTCTTTCAAACTTACAGGTTCAAGTTTTCTACTTTTAAATTTTATTCTTGCAAAGCTCTATTTGAGCTTGCAGGACTGAAATACTCTGCCTTTCCTACAGAAAATAATAGCCCTCAAAACATAAAGTTGGAGGCAGGGGAGGAGTGTTGTGCAAATGCCCTGGAAAACATGTGGAATCTCAGTGTTCTGGAGTTTTACATACTCCTGTTGACCAGAATTTGGGAAAGGAGGCAGTGCACCCTAGCCCTGTTACATGAGTTAAGTACCAAGTCCATTTAACATTCAGGCATCTAGATTTTTGGCTGTACATCAATGCTGTAGGGGGAGGAAATGTGCAAATCCAAGAGGGAGGAGACCACAAGAGCAGAAGATGTGATGGCACGTAAAGCTCCTTCCAAGTGTGTGACTGCATCACAACTGGCAGAAATAGGAACACCCATTTCCTATGAATACAACAAATACCTGTGAAAATTTCTTTGTGGAAGACTCTACACAGCTGCAGCTCACTTCTCTTCAGGATCTCATGTGGCCCTGAGCATTTATCAGACTTGTTAGATTTATCTTAAAAAGAGATGATCCTTTGCTCTTCAGCCAGCAAGGACTGGATTTAACTAGTACCTGGTTCTGAACACAGTGCTGCTGGAAGGTTTGTGCCACAGTCCTATGCTGATTGCTCAGAAACATCCCTTCTGATTAAAAGAAAAAAATACATTTCCTATCATGTGAAACAGTATTTCCAGGAGCTGCTCCATTACCTGTTCAAGCCCTTCCTTGATAGTCCTTCAACCAAGGGATGCAGTAGATTCCCTTGGCTCACATTCTTCACTCTGGTTTACTGCTCTTGGGCTTAAAGGAGTTTTGTCCAAACAAATCCTTATCTATGCAACACACTAAAACACTGTTCTAAATACATCTGGTTTGTACTGCAGTGGGAAGTTTTTTCTACTATGTGATCTTCACCTACTTGTGAGAAATTATTTGCTGAGTTTCCTTTTTACAGTGGGAATTTGAAGTAACAGACTTGGAATGAGAGAACACCCGCATCCCATCCCTACTTGTAGAGCTTGTGTGAAGAGGGGCAGAATAAAGTTCTGGAAAAACACTTAACTAAAATTATGCCTCTTTCCATAACAATGAGTATGGTTCATATAAAGATAATAGTTATACAGAACAGTGTATTTTTAGACAAAAAAAACCCTCCTTTTCACTTGTTTTAATAGACTTCTTATGTGGGATGAACTAGTTTACATAATTTGTTATGCTCAAACACTATCAAATAATGGAATTTATGTTTTGAGTGATATTTTTGCAGCCAGAAACCAGGGAATTTGTTTCTTTATAATTTGTCTATTCTCCTCTTCGTTAAAGTTCAGTTCTTAGGATGCTGATTTTCCTGTAACTCAGAATTGTAGACCAAAATCTCTTTTCTAGGGTTCTAAACCTATTCAGACAAGAGTGAAGCAGTTTCTCACAGAAAACCAAAACTTAAGAATGGTCTTTCTCTAGATAATGCCACTGAACATGCCAAGTTCCTTCCTCAGTTACCTGTGTATAGGACTTCATGGGGCTTGCATAGGGGTTAGATTTAGCAGCTGGTATTATGAAAGAGGTATTCCTGAAACCTAAGGGTTTTTAAAGCTGCTATTAAACTAAGCTGTTTTAAACATCTCAAAGTAGACATGAAAAGGTAAGAAATACTAGAATTCACAGTGATTGACCTGTCTATCACTAAAGATATAAAATAAATTCCCTCTGTAAAATTTCAACATTTTTCTGTATTTTAGCAGCTTCTTAATACTTGCCGGATCAAGACATATGGTCAGGCGTAAGCAATACTCTGTGTTTAGTATCTTGACATATTTCAATGCTGCAGCCCTTTAAATATTTTTATTTCTGTTAATCAGAGAGAAGATGTGCAAACCATCAGTGATGAGGTCCCTGAGTAATGGAAAACTGTATTCATTTCTCTATTTTGATTGGCTTACAAATAAGAAAAAACCGGGGCCTAATGCCCTCCTCAGAAGAGTATGTTCAACTCCACCATTGTGTCAATAATGACTTCATCCTTAATTTGCACTAGAAATTCCTGGCTCTTAGTATTTTCTAGCTAACGTGACGATATTCGTGTTACCAAAAAACCCCCCAAGTATGAAGAGCTTCAAAAGAATCTCAAGGCAGTGAATGATCAGGGCCTTTGAATTATTAGACTGAATCACCAAAACTCTCCCACCATATTACAAGAACACAGAAACATGAAGTCCTTGCAAGTAACATCAAAGGTCCATTACCCAAAGGCATCAATAATGGGTGCATAAGAGTGATCCTAAAGCTAGGGAAAATGTACGCTATTTCGTCAGAATATGTTTCCAGGCTGCATTTTTACTTTGAGGCACAAAGACTTTCTCAGTCAAATATAATGTCTTTCTATCATTTAGTAGTCCTTTATTGAATATGCTTAACTTCTTTCCTGAAATTTAGGAGGTCTAATTCCTATGTCAGTTCCACTACATGCCACATCATCTTCGTTTGAGAATAGCACTGGTAATTTCTGCCAGTGACTCAGAGATCTTCTATTGAGACAGAAAATGACAATCATTTCCTCTTCACATTCTCCATGAACTCTCAGGTTTTATGGACTTCACTCAGTCATTCTCACCCAAGTTATTGTTTTTCCAGACTGAAATGTTCTGTCTATGGAATCCTGCTCATGTTATTCCATTTTCTTGTCATCATTGTTTCCTTCATTGGCTTAACTGTGCCTCCTGTGCTTCTGAACAGTCCCACCTGAGCTGGGGAGGCCACGCATTTGAGATGCCAGACGTATGTTCGTCCATCTATACACACTCATACTCAGAAACACACACAGAACAACCTGCTCTGGTTTGCACTCCTTTCTTCATTCCTAACTTCTTTTTTTGAGGCATTGTGTTCATTTCAACACTCTTCCTTTCCTAATCTCATTCTTTGAATATTACTTAGTGCCTATGCAGGAGGCTGTTACACCTAATAGCTTTAATAAAGCTAACTGTTTTAAAGATGTTTTTTAGGAATGTACATTTTTCTAAAGTTCAGTCCTGGTTTAAATATCATTTTAGGCTCTGTGCAGACAGAGCCACATCCACATTCACAGTGTTTTGTTAGGATGGAACTCATTAAAGGTTTGGTTAATTTTGGCAGGCTAAGCAAAAATCTGATACGCTTGCAAACAAATGCAATTGCACCACTTTCCCAACCGATCCAATAATTTCTGAGTTCAGCCCACTGCTATCCCTCATATTCTTACCATATTGTTTGCTCTAAAATGTTTAGAGACAGCAATTCCTTCTTCTGCTACCTTTCTTCAAATCACTTAAGAGCTCTTGATCTCAAATACTGTTTCCCTATCTCACTGAAACTATTTCTCAACATCTTTTTTTGGACATCTTGCCATTAAAATAGATATGAAAACTGCAAGCAGTTCTACAAAGTGAAATTTTTCTCCAGAGCTTCATCCATTTTGGAATGCCCTGTAAAAGTCACAGCCACAACACTTGGATTCTTTTCTGGGTTTTGAGATAGCCCATCTAACTTTCCCCAGAGCACTGAAGTTCAAAGAGATGCAGTTCAATTCAACAAGTTCTTCAAACTGTTTTTGCACTACAGCAAAGATAATCACAAATGCAACCTCAAATCTGATTTCCTTTGGCTTTCCTTTGGTTGTCAGTGAAAGGGTGAGAATCAAGCTAGATAAATCAAGGGCACCTGAGAATTACTGAGAATCTCCTTACTGTAGACTCAACAGCTGTTCAAATACACAAATCTGAGTTTAAATTTTGTTATGTCAAACATCATCTGAATTTCAAACACAAAGATGCCCCCTTGTAAAGCAGGAAAACAGCTAAAAGGAATGTAATATGGTGTTTCCTATATGACTAGAAAATTGATATATATGCAACAAAGATCAGATTTCAGGAGTTTTACTTTTTTCTGTGTTGCCCAAAGTTAGCACATAGTCACCATGTACTTGCTATGCCCTTTGTATCCTCATTACTACTTGAACAAAAATCCTGCCACTAGGGTTTAAGCAAGTTTAATTTGAGGATGGTTCCTGTAAACACTTTACATCACAGGGTTTGCACTACGAGTACCTACAATAGCACCACGGCCACCGCCTGCTCCTGGAGCTGCATCCAACCTGCACAAGGCATTCACACAAGGAATTCATCCTTTTATTGGCCACTGCAGTGTCTGCACATGTTCGTATCAGAGAGTACATAAGAAAGAAGCATCCAAGTTTGAGGCAATTTATCTTCCCAGAGAGGGACATATGTTATACAGGAGGAGACAGAGGGGACTGGCTGTGTTCATAACATGATGAGATGTACTCTGAGTCACATCTGTCATCTGCCAGCTTTCAGCCCTTACATTCCCCAGCTCCAAAGGTGAGAGTTCATGGCTCTCTGTCTTTTAGGCATTTCTGCTTCCTGGACTGATATACTGGAGAGAGAAAAGGAACAATTTTTGAGCAGTCATCTAAACATGGATCAGGTATTCAGATTTTTTTAAGCAAAGATGAATTAGAGGGAAGAATATTAAAAAGTTGTTTCTCAATACTTAAAAAAGAGAGCAGCATTTTCTTACATTTCAAACATAAAGGCTGAAAAATAGAGATACTACAGTTGTCATTCTGTGTCTCACTGATTACGCACGAATGGAATGTGCAGCAAGTTTGATGACTAACTGGGTGAGAAAAGATAATGAAAATGCAGGAGTTAATTTTGTCTACTTCAATCTTGGGGGTTTTATTTCCAAGTGCTTTTTGTCATGATACCAAAAAGAGTAGAGTTTTTTGTATTGTGTAGATACTCCCTCCCCTCTCCAAACTTAGAAAGCAAGAGGTCTCAGTGAAGAGTCATTTTGTATAAATGAGGACAAAGGAAACTGGAAATTACTAACTGGTTTCACACATTACTAGCATTACAACTCTTGTGACCTGGTCTAACATACAGAAAAATCCAACTCTTTGAAGCAATTTTGTAGGAAAAAGAAATGTGTGCCAGCTTCTGCAGAATCCAATTCATAGTTAAGTACTACTGCATCCCAACACTGCTCCCCAGACTACAGAGCCACACAGAATTCTCAGCTCTGTCCTGTAACAGATTTACCTGCTTGCTATGTTTAAATAAATGTTCCTATGGGTACACCACAGTTAACAAATCCTTGCATCTTTCGCAATTTCAAAGTTAAAATAAAGAAATATTTCCTTTTTTCTGAAAAATAAGGGACAATATATAAAAATATCCCAGTGTAATACTCCTGTAAACTTCTGACTGTTCCATGCTGCTTAATAATACAGAAGTCAAGAACAGAGACTATGTGAGGGACCCTGGAGAGGGGAGAAGTTAGATTCACTGTCTTCCTAATAATTCCCTATGTAAAAAGAAAAGAACTCTAGCCCTTGCCAACAGACTAGTCCCAACTGGCTTTAAGCTAGGGTTGTGTTTATTCAAGTGTTCTCCTTTATGAAGGAAAAACTTGGCTTTAATTCAAGATAAAGAAAAAAAACCTCCAAGCAGCAAAATAGTTTAAGGACAGATGTCTGATCTTGAAACAGCAGCTAACATAGCCAGAATATATCTGTGCAATAAATACTTACTCATTAGCCCTCTCTTTGAACTGCATGTATTTCTTTTTATCCATGATGTTGCTCACAAAAAAGGTAGCACAGAATACAGTGTTCTCTATTATCTCGTGGGACAACTTTAATTAATTCCTTTAATTCCAATAACTCTGAAATTCAATAACAAGTGTTTGGGGGTCTTTTTCCCCTCCAGGGGTTTAATTATGTCTGTTACACTTGGGGACGTGCTACCAAGAGCTGTGAGGTGCATGGTCCCAACAGCAGCAGCACCCAGGAACTCGATACCTTGGGAATCTCCTCTGAACCCAAGGACCACCATGACCTGTCCTTCCTCCTGCACTGCTCACTGGCACTTGGCTCATGTCCTTACTTCCTCTCCACCTTGGTGAACCCACCTTCGAGACTACTTGAATTGATACAATTTCATGCCCAAAGAAAGAAAGAAATACAAGCACAGCTGGTAACTATAGTAATGGCTAATATTTTCAAATGCTTTCCAATAGTATCCCTGTTGCTTTTAGATGGTTATAGCTCTGCCAGCACTTAACAACCCACACTGAAAATTTCCTTGCCAGGGACTTGAAACAAGCTGAACATTTATTTTCAAAGACAATAAACAGCAAAAATAATTCTGTTTTTTTTCCAAAACCTAGGATTAAATAAAATGGTGTGTTTTGCAAATATTTTTAAAAGAACTTATAACTGGTTTACTCAGAAATGCTTGTTCTTTTCTTTTTAAGACTAAGGGGTCAAAATTGGCAAGGAGAATGAGACGGTATCAAGGCTGTGAACCTTTCTCTTCTTATGAAAAGATGCCCATGTCTAGTCAAGATTTAAAGCCCTGAGTATCACCATGGCGTCTGGTCAACACAACACACAAGTTAGGGACTGGGCAGTAACAATGAAAAAAAACCTGGTCACACTGTGCATGCTCCAGAGTTTCAGTTAAGTTCCAGCCTCAGTTTACAAACTGGTATTGTCATGAGAGAAGTGCAGGGAAACAGTCACTGAAGCAGTTCAGAAATTGTGTGTTCTGCTGTACACAACTGTGGAACATGCGGTCAGTGCGTGATAAAGACACAGAGACACGCTGGAGCACAGCATACAGGAGACACAGGAGAGGAGAGGATGAGTCATTGACAGCCAGAACCTGCAGAAACGGTACCAAGGAATCCTGAGTCTTAACACTTCAGCTGTTCAGCAAATAGGTGATATCCAGCAGCTTTTTATCTAATGACTGCTGGCCTTCATGGGAGTCAAGGTGATTTACTGATGAAAACTCTTGGAGGAGCAGGAGTTTGCAGCTTTCCTTCTTTAAAAACAAAGCAAGCTTTTAGGACTGTTCCCAATACCCAAAATGACAATAGTCAAGTATATCCCTCAGTAAGCTCTCAAACTCCCTTTATCCTATCTCCTGAACGCTGTATGAATTTCCAAGGTCAGGTAGAGGTGCAGAGATGTACCCCAATGCTGCACCCATAGCAAGGAGGTGGGATGGTATCACCAGCACGTAAGAAACATTCTTTCTTTATAAGAAAACACTACATATCTCATTGAAATGTCTGGCTTGCCACTTGGTTAGGCATTCCATAAATGCTCTTTTGGCCCAAGGCATGATGAAGGGAATAGGCAGTACCAAGTCCAGGCTTCAGAATCTGAGTTCCAAACGGGGCAGAGTGCAAGCAAGCAGTGCTCTCATTCGTGACTGCTCATGTTCATTTTTACAACAGGTTCTCATGGTCATCCCTGGACTGCTCCTGAGGCTGCATGGCCACACTAGTGTTCCACAATGGCACCAGGCCAGGGCCTGACAGAGGAGGTTTAGAGACACCTACTGTAGCCTGACCTCAGTCCTCCCCTGAAAAAACACTCCACCTCTTTAACTACCAGAAAGTCAAAAACAGCCCATGGGAGGAAGTGGGATCACCACAATTTCACCTTCAGGCTGCCTATGTATATCCAACATCTCTGTTCTCTCTGTGGTTAATTAAGTCACAACCTGCAAAGTCATCCTAACACTCTGGAGCAAGGGACTGAATCCAATATTCTTCCTACCCTGAGCTGAGAGTGACACCCTTCCAGACAAAATAAAGTAAAAATTAACAGGTTTTGGCCTTGGGCAAAATGAACATTTATGGAAAGCCTAACCAAGTAACCCCTATCTCCTTTGACGGAAGAATTATCAAGCACTGACATCCTTCAGCAACAAGAACTGAGCTGTTCTTTCAAGAAATTCATATCAACAATGGGAGGCAATTTCCTAGCTTGACTTCTACACTAAAAACTGGAAGCTACTGTATTTATCATGCTAACAGCAAAGCACATGCATCTTTTTCCTAGCACTTCTGTTCTTAGAATCTACAATCCATCTGTTAGTAAATTAGCCTGGCCTCAGAGATTACGTAATATTCTCACCCACTCACTGTATGGCACCAATTACACACAATTTCAGTTTCAGTTGTATTTTAGACATTTCAAAACCTCTCACTCCAAAGTACCAGCAAACTCACTGATGTAATTTAATTATTACACATTATTTGTACCAAGACATGACAGTTTGGATTAATCAGTCTGCCCATGCTTGATCCCCAGCAAAATCACAAAAACAACTCTTCTAGGGCTCTTACTCTTCAGGCTTATTCTTTCTATTCCAAGTCCCTGATAAAGTGCGTTATAGGAAGCCAAAGTAACACGGCATTTTTATTCAAGGCAGATCCACATTTAGGCTCTTGCTGGAAATAAATACAAATTTTCCTCTGGCTGTAAACGTAGGATTTTCTACCATTTAATTCTGCCTTTTAAAAATGTATTGCTCTGCCAGCAAGTGCTTTTCAAATAGAAAACTGTTCGTTTCTTTCACTTAGTTCTATTGTACCTGCTGTGGCTTGCAGGCAAAAAAATTACTTTGCGAGCTGCACTGAAGGATTTGAGTCCCATTCCTCTTGCAATCCTGCATGCTTTTCTCCAACCTTTTCTCCCTACTTTATCACTCAAGTATCTGTTTATTCATAGCAGGGGGTAGGGAGAGAGAAATGATGAGCAGTGTTGTGCTTAGCCTCCTAAATACTTTATCTGGGCAGTGAACTCCACAGTAATTCTGCTACTTCATTTATTGGAAAAAACCCACATATTTCTCAATCAGGCCAACTCTGTGGAAAAAATGTAGCACTTTTCCAGAATATAATTCAGCAACAGCTAATGAGATGTGTGTCCCACCTACCTCCATCTCCCAGTGCCTCTGGAGTGGGATTTACTGAACTGGTCCTACACAACCAGCAAGCACTCTGACTAATATTTGCTTTGGTATAGCAATCTCAGCTGTCCAATGCAAACACAAGTGCCCATCACAGTATGAACAGTGCAAATTCTTTGACAACCAGCCAGACACCCTGGACAACTGTCCTCCTGCCCAAGACTGTTCTGCTTGCTCCGTCTTCTAGAAGCCCACAGCCCAAAAACCCTGAAATCACTTTCATGCTATTCAACAAAATAGAACCAAAATCTATTTTGAGCACATTTACTCATCTAAGCTTTTATGGTACATACAGTTGATATGGTTTCTGCATCCTTATCAGATTCTAACTTGCATACAATTTCTCTCTGAATTTGAAATAGTATTCAATTCTTTAGAAATGCTACTTAATTGTGATTCTTCTAAAAATCTACTCGAGTGTGCACCACCATACAATCACTGGCCAACTACAGGGACACAATACTATCAGGTATGAAGAACTGCAAGTTATGACTACAGTGGAGACCTTACTCTGAATAAGGCCCTGAATGAGATCTTCAGGACTGAGCCCTAACTCAAGACTGTCACAAATAAGCAGCAGTTAAAGGAGTAATGTCATACAAGTGTGTACAGTAGCAACAAAAACTATACAACATCCCAGAAAAATATGCTGACATCTACATTTAAGGGTTTACAAATGCAATTAGGTTGCCCAAATGGATGTCACAAGGTATCTAATACTGGTATTTCATAAATAACTTAATAATTAGTCATTGTAAAAATGAGACTAACTATAGCATGCACCCATATGAATTTATACAACTGAGAAAAAACCCACATCTGAATGATTCCCTCATTCCAATCCTGCAGTATGTCCAGACTCACTTCACACACACACACACACACACACGCAAAATAAACTCTCTCTTTTCGCTAGGACAAAGTAGTACAAAACAAGTAACTGCAAAAGCAAGGAAGTACAGTGTCAATGAAAGTTCTGGCAAACTTAGATTGTTCCAATTAGAGACACAGCCAAAAGCTATACGGAAAGAGCCAACAAAATACCAATGGCAAGCAAGGAAAGAGTCAGCCAAGCCAACGCACTGTTTGGTTTCCCATCCGAGGAAGGAGAGAAGGAAGAGAGGTGAATTTCCACCTGGAACAAATTCATAAAATAGTCCAGAGCACAGAATTTTGGCAGCTGTATTTGCTCTTATACTGAATCAATATCCTGATCAAATTTGGCAACACTCAGGCAAGCATCTGTTTTCTGCATTCACCCCTATGAAAATGTCCAAGAAGCACAGCTCCATCCGAGGCAATGGAGAGCTTGTATGCAGCGAGAAGGACAATTCTTCAGCCTCAGGGGAACCATAATAGCCAGGGTTTCCCAGCAGCTCTCTGCAAGAGGAAGTGGAGGGAAGCAAATTTTCTCTCAGCATGTGAGCATCATGCACAGTGTGCATGCAGAACCACGCACAACTAACCATGTGCAGTTCCAGCAGCTCTATTACACAGCAAACTGATCACAGTGCACCATGCAGCTGTCACTGAAAAAGGTAATGATACATGAAGCACATGTCATTTAAAAATGTGTAATAATATAACAAAGTATTAAGAAACCCACAACAAACTTGAGATCAAATACAATACAAGCACAAAGGAATACAAAAGGGGGGAAATTAATTAATCAAACTGTACCGTTAGACAAAGAAAGTAAAGAGATGTCCTTGAAATCAACTGAAAGTCAATCAGAAAATTCCAACTCCTTCATGAGTCCTAAGATTGCCTTAAGTCAGCTAGGTGGTTATAAGGAAAAGTACTAAAATGCAAGTAGTGCTTTAGAAAACGTTATAGAGTACAATTTCACACAACCTGGATCTTTACTTCTCTAAGATTCACCTGAACAAAACAGTTCACCAGAACAGTTTCTAAGCAGTTTTATTTTACATAACTTTGGAACTGCAGAGTCACTGGATAATGCCCTTCCTAGTCTTTAAGATAATAAGGGAGCGCTATCAAAATGTGCGATATCCCTTTGTGCCAAAATACCTGAAAGGCTATATAAATTGCTGTCAACAAGGTCGTGTCAATTTGCTGAAAACCAATGCCCCAACCAGCTATTTTATTATCCAGCATGTGTCTACAACCATGTTAAACAGGCAACTTATTGCATAAGAATAAATATATTTCCATATCAACATTACAGACTGCATTTATATTGCTTACATCTACATTTAACATCCATATCCTTAGCAAATTAAATACAATACATGAAAAAAATTGCCTGATTGTTCAGTTCAAATGAAACTCCAGAGCTGAAACAAAAAACTGAAGTAAAATGTTGTTTTAATAAAATGTACTGTAAGTGAAAACTACTTAAAGTGCATAAAGGAAGGAAAATTATACTACATAATACTACCAAACTGTATTTTTAGTGACGACAGACTGGCTGTGAAATCATAGCAGATTGCAAAGACATCAGTGCTGGCTGAGGAAAAACAGTTTGAAGGTAAAGCAATCAATTGAAACTTTAGTAATCAGATTAACAGAGGATACAATGAGAGAATTTAACAAGAAGATTAATCAAGCAGATTGCACAGAGTAGTCTCCATTCTGATGCCAATTGATGGTCAATGAGTCATTCTATTCCTATGAAGAATTTTGAACCATTTTTCATTAGTTAGATTACAACTATGTCTAGAGAATACACTGTAAAAAAAGCAGTTTATTAAAATATTCCAAAAGACAGTAAGACAAAGAGTGTCATAATATTTGCAGACGTAAAACCATAACACTGACCGACATCTTCAAATTGACATCTTCAAAATTACACAGAAGTCGATATACAGAATTGTACCAAAAATATTCAAAGGGTTATGGATGAAAATATGTATGGGCTCCAGAACAAACAGCCAAGCAACGGTTTAAAAAAAAAAGGCCTGTGTTGCTAACAAAGGACACTGTTCATTACAATCCAGTTGAGAAACATGATGTTCATATCCAGATCAGATGGCCCAGTGCATCCCAGCTCGGCAGGGAAGACTCTGCACTCTGGCAAGAGCAGGAGGGCTGGGTGTTACAGCAGGTCATGTTTCACCCCTCCTGCTCCCATTGCTGCAACAGGCACAACAACCGTTGCCATGAAATTACCCTGAACAAGAGCAGGGGACAATGCCCAGCAACTCTTCTTTGGATTTATGGAGCAAGTTTCTGAGTGGAAAAGTCACTCCTATCTATCTATTAGGTTAGACTAGATCTGCCAAAAGCCCCAAGTCCTCCTCATGAAGCAAGAGCCAACGCAGGACACAGAGCGAGGACTGGGCAGGGCACTCCTTGCCCTCCACGTTGCACAGAAGTGATCCCAGCCAAAGTACTTGGATAGATATGTCTTGGTGTTTCAGAGTGGAAGTGGATATGTCAGTGACAGTGGTAAAATCAACATGACTTGAGATTTAACCACAAAAACCACTTACAAAAGACACTGTATAGTTTTATCACCTTAATTTCCAGAGATAAGCAGGCATAGTAAGCCTAAGTAGTCCATAGTAAGCCATATTTTCTTAATTTTACCCCTACAAAACCTCTGATTTGCTGGATAAATTTGGAAACCTTCTTTCTAGAATTCTAAAACTTTTCCTCATCTTTAATGAAGCTGAAAATCCATTATTATTCACAAGTTAGCCATCAGTTCTAAACCACACCATCAGTAGAAAACAGTTTTTCTGGCTCTGTTAAAAGCTGGTAATGGCTTAAAACTGTTAATTGGAAAGAGACCATATTACTACAACAGCAACTACAAGCATAATTTGTGATTTTTAGAAAAAATCACTAAATACATGACACATGGTAACTTGAAGTAAAGACTATCTCTTAATGCCAGATCGAGAAAAGGGTTTGTGTGTAGAACAATCTGTAAGTGTAAGCAAATGCAAATAATTGAACCATTTACATCAGGAATTAAGCTAATTGCAATTTAAAAGAATTAAATTAAGAATTAAAATGCATTTACATCCTTAAGTATATTAATCCGACATTAAATCAAGACTGATACTTCAGTCTTGCCAAAGTATGACAACATAAAGCATCTCACCTACTCTCATTCTACTTGCTGCTCATGTGTTATATGTGTTATCTCACATTTCTGAGTTTTGTCAGGACTATGGAAGAGTCCTAATTTTAAGGCTGTGGATTAACAGATAGTTTTTTGAGACCTGTCCTCTCAATTTGCAGAATTGACTGCACATCTTATTTGTTTTGGCTGGCAAGCACTGCTGAGTATTAATCTTTACTTCCTGAACAGTAAGGCCCATTGACTGAGAGATGTGGTTGGCCTGATATCCTCATTCTTTATGGAAATCTAATTTAGCTTTTAATGTAGATTTCACTCTTTTGCTTCTCTTTATAACATAGGTTATAAACAATGGGTGTGTTATGTAAAAATGTCAACTCAAAGATAACGCAATCACTACTAGTGGAAGCAATTACAAGAAACTTTGAGTTAAAATGTCTTTACATTGTTTTGTCATTTCACACAGATAAAGCAAAGCAGTGCTTCTAGTAATGACAGTTACAATGTGAGGTACTTCTTCATTGGAAAGTTCTGCCTGACAGCTTTAAAATTCCCAGACTTCTACAGGACTGGTCCAGATGAGTTCCTGCCAGTGTCTCTCCTGCTCAAAAAGTGAAGGTGAGTGAGCTGTGTGATAGTGGAGACCATTGTACCTGTCAGAGTACAAAGATGGCATGCTAGGAAAATAGATTCTGTGATCCAGCAGTGGTGCTGAATAAATTGCCTGAAGTGCAAACTAACATGAAGCAGAGCCAGAAGTTTCCACTCCTCAGTGCTCTGTACATGAAGCAGAGCCAAGAGTTTCCACCACTGTGCGCTCTGCAGCATAAGACCAAATAGATACTCAAGCCCACAGCTCACAGGACAGGAGGAAAAGTAATTCTCTGCTCCTTCACTACACTGAGCAGGATCAATGACCAGGAAATTCAAAGAGCTTATGCAAGGAGCACAGACTTGCAAAATGTAGGCAGAGGAAACTATGAAGACCACAGAATGAAGCCTATTATGTACCCATCATATTACGTTTAAAATATTTTCTTTCTGAAGAATTTAGCCCAGATTGGAACTACCATTTCATATGAAGCTGTAAAAAAGTCACAACATGATGTTTCTTACTATATATATTAAAAATTTCTAGGTGTAGATTAGAATTCAAAGAAATCATTATTTAAGTCAGTCTGTGCCTTTGTGATTACTAGTTTCCAAAAAAATTATTTCTGTTATTCTGGATACAATGCATACTATCTCAGTATAAAGGAAAATTGTATCACAGAGAGTTTCAGAAACCTGATGCTGCAACTAAAAAAGAGCCTAAATATTCTACTTTCTACCCTAGAGCAAAATTTGCAGCACTTTTAAGTTCTAACAAAAAATTTTCAAAGCCTGCCTAACCTTAACAAGGAGTCTGGGTAATGTTCACTGTATAAAAGGAACAATGACATTTGTACGGCTGAATAAACTATCCGTGGTTTAGGATCCAGCCCTTCCATCCCACTCCTGTATGGCTCCAGACCTCCCTGGCAGACTTCCCTTCCTCCCAGCCTGGGCCACAGATCTACCACAGGATTTCTATCCAGAGGCAGGGTTTCAGGATGCCAGGGTTCACAACATGAGGTTTCATCAAGGTTTCCCTGTTCCGTTTCCACATTCCTTTACTTTCTCCAGTGCTATGCAGAACACCATAGATTAGAGCTACTGTGGTACCTAATCTAACCACCAACGAAGGGAGCAGATGAAGTGATCCTAGAAAAGCAAACATGCCTGTGCAATTCCCATCAACCACCACCTTGGCCCTCAGAAACATTTCAACAGGCCACGTTTATGACATGCTCAGCCTCTACAAGCAGGAAAGCATAAAACCTAGCTTCACAGGAAAAATGCCTCACATCCTGTTCAGTGTGGAATTCCTCAATTCCATTGTACAATAACTAGGGAGGTGCTACTGCTACATTTTTGCTAGGAAGTAGTCCAGGCTTGCTCCTCCAGTGTCTTTCATTTTGCTTGGGCACAAGCACAAGGGAAAAGTGGGTGTAACACATTAATATTCTTATTTGTCCATATTTAGTATTTATTCTGCACTGTTGTGTACAAACTAGACACTCATCTGGGCATATGCTACCTGGGCAGCAAACACAGTGATGAAGAAAACTGTTCTAACTGCATTTTACTGGAGAAGATTTTAAGACACGTTGTAAGCAGTTAATAATTTTAAGATGGACTTTTTGTATATTTATTGTATTGTATAAATAAACAGAATTTCCCTGGACTTGGTTCAAGGTTTTTGTATTTGTGATATTTGTTTTAAATTTAAAGCAAGAAAAAGCAAGTACACTGCTATATTTCACAGAACATCTATTCTGTTACCACATGACAAAAACACCAACCATACTAATAATTACTCTAATTCATTGAAGAGTATCTCTTTAAACTTGGCAGTGCAGTACAAAGAATTCCAAATGTAATTCTTAACATCCTCGGTCCAAGACACTGGCAGAGTTTAGAAGTCAGGCTTCCTCAAAAGGAATGTTTTTAACTTCAGCACTAACAGGGCTGAAATTATTGTAGAAAAAAGTGTATTTCCTTTTTCTTTCAAACACGCAGTGCCTTCTACACAATTCAGCCCAAGGTTATAGAAAATTTTGTGTTCTAAATTTGGTTGTCCAACTCCTTCAGTCTTTACTTGGGCAAACTCCCACTGAAGTCAGTGAAATCAGTGGGAGTTTTGCTGGGTAAGAATCACTGGGTTTGGCTCAGAACATCCATGGCTCTGTAAGCTGAGGAGAATGTGAGTGAAAGTCATGGCTGCAGCTAAGTACCTCATGTTTCCAGCCATGAAGATCATAAATTACTTTACAACACAAAAACATAGACTGATTTGGGTTGGAAGGGACCTTGAAGATGATCCAGTTCCAATCCCCTGCCATGACCAGGGACACCTTCCACTATCCCAAGCCCCATCCAAACTGGCCTTGAACACTTGCAGGAAGAGGGCATCCACAGCTTCTCTGGGCAGCCCCTGAGAGTGTTCAACCACCCTCTCACTGGGAAGAATTTCTCTCTTTTATCTAATCTAAACTTACCTTATTATACGAGGGAGCATCCTAGTAATTTCAGATTACTTACATTAGGCTGTAGAATGCATATGACAAAAGGAAGAGAGCAAGGCTTGTATGACCATTGCTAGAGTTAAGTGACCAGGATGACACCAACTTGGTGTGCAGTTACTGCTTTTCAGGACAACTTCTAACACACCAATCATGAGAAAAAATCTGGGACCTAAAATAAAAGCTTCTCTACAAAAAGCCAAGCAATGATTACTTGAACATGCATCTCTGCTTAGAGCTGTGTATCTCATGAGTTGGAAGCTCTGCTTAAAACCTCATCAATAGTTGTCCTATTGACAACTCATGAGAACCATGACAACTTATGAGAATCTATTCTTCAGTATGTCCCACAGCCCCTCTAGAAAATTTAGGTTCAGAGAAATGCTTCATAGAAAATTAAACACTTTGCTATTTTATAGACAGAGTATCACGGCTGTGACATGTCCATTCTGGGTCTTCAAGGCATCTCAGCATGCTTGCACTTGCCTGCCTAAGTATATTTTCTCTCACACACAGGTAGATGCACTCTGTGTGAATTTGGTTTGTGTTCTCAGATTTGGACAGCCCTAAACACCATCAGTATTGTGAGAAAACAGATGTGGGGGTAAAGAGTGAAAATAAAGAATACAGAAAAAAAAATACAGAAGGGAAACAATTAAAAGCTTTACAGTGATGCATTATTTGATTAAACCCATGTAAGCCACTCTTTGACATTTCCAGAGAACTGCATTTTAAGTATCGTGCCTAATTTTTAATTTTTCTGTATATTTTCCTTCCCCCTCCTTTTTAGCTTAAGTTTAGATTCAAATTCATAAGTAGGTTTCCAACCTATATAAACTCAACTTTTGATATATTAACTGAATACTTTTACTCAACTTGAGCTTAAGACCTTGATAAGACTGCATGACATACCACTATCAAAATAATCTAACACCTTAAGTTCTTTCATCCGTTTTCTCTGTTCTGCACCTGTAAGAAACCAAGAAAAACCATTCTCAACAGTGTATCAATGACACACTTTATTTTCCGAAAGATTTATGTAAGGTTTATCTGAAAGAAGCCAACAAACACATCTGAGACAGAAGCCATGTGTGATAATTTGTTATATCACTCTTGTACTTACCTAAAAATGTGGGCAAAGGCAAGCAATAATGGAATTTGTAAAGTCAATGGTCCTGCAAATGAATCAGCAGGCACAGTTACCATACACAAACACAGTGAGGATGCAATTTATCCTGGAGATTAACACTGAGGTATCACCTTGTGCCATTTCACACAGTGTTGGTTTAAACCTCTGTGGCACTTTTCTCCTTTTCTTTTTGGCAAGAGTGCTGAACTACTCTGCAGCAGATATTCCCATCAATTGCATCTCCCGCTGTTTTAAAACCAGTAGAGGAACTAAACTCTCCCCGTTGTTGATGCAGATCAGTGCATTTCAGAAGGGACACAGGATAACAACAGGAAACAAGTCAGAGGACAAATAAATATTGCTACTTAAGCCTTCTACATAACTGGAAAACACTAACTCTTCCAATAAAAAATACATGCTGTTCTACCAGGCTGCCATGATAGATCTTAGAAAGACACAGACAGTTTTATGGTCTTATAAGTGTTCTTTGCTGAAAGGGAAACTTGGAAGCAATAAAGCATTTTCTTACAACTGAAGCCTGACCACAACTGCTGCCAACTGAACAGTAAACTGACTTCAAGTATGTGGAGTCAGATGGTTTCAGCTTCACCACTACAGGGAAACCAACTCTTGTAGCCTGGCACAACCACTGTCTGGAAACGTGCCATGATTGTGCACTGAGTTAAGCTCCAGACAGACTGTAAGGGCTGAACTTTAAACCATTTTTATTTTTAATGTACACAAATAAATTTACGGCTGCATAAAAACTGTCATGCTTCAGGGATTAACCTCTAATAACCTCTCCTGCTATGTTAACAAAGACATTTAAAATCTGCCTCTCCAAGTTACACAGGATTCAGGTTAATGAAGGCAATTCAAAAAGAAATTTTAGGGCCTCATTATATCTAATAAGGGATTAGTGACACCAGCAATTTTTAAGACCATTTGTGGACACTTTGATGCTGCCCTGTGGCTTGGGACTCCCTCATTTTACCTCAGGATTCCCAGATGAACCTAAGTTTGGCAAGGTGAATAGAACATCACAGAAGTGAATAGCATGGAGGACTTGAAAATGGAAATAACTTTCAGAGTGTCATGACATACAGCTTCCTTGCAGGCATTCTACCATCTAACAGTTTTGTGTATCCCTATTTAATAGATGAGAAAAGGTCTGTTCTCATGAGGCAGAGTTTACAAGAAAGAATATCTATAGCTGAGCAGTACTTTGTGCTCCTACTGTAGCTAAAAACCCGACCATACGTTTCCTACTTCTTAAATTAAGCAAAGAAAAGACAAGAAACATATTGGCAGAACAGAACTAATCAATGGGAAGTTTTAAGACCTGGCCAGTTTTAAACACCCTGGAAACTTCACTAGCTTCCCTATGCATCTGAGACAGGCACCACAGTTTTTGAGAACAGGAGATTATGTAGGAGAAAGGGATCCTATTACAACTCCATCAGGAACACCTGACAGCATAGGCCCATCTTATCTCTGTTAGAACATCCAGAACAAACAGAAACTATCTGTTCTCAATGTCACAATGCCAGAAAAGCTTTATTATGGGTATTTCATTGACCAGACAATAAAGGAGCCCTATGGTACAAGACAATACACGATAGTGCTACAAGGGTCAGTCTGTGCCATCAAAACTGAAGTAGCTGCAGAAATTAATTTATGGCAACTAAAGCTGGCAAAACAATTCTGATGACATTCCAAATCAGAAAAAAATATCCCAAAACATCTGAAGGTTGTCTTTTCTCGTAGTTACTATTGTAAACTTCATGGTCTTATTTTCTGGGAAATTGTCAAATATTCAGACTATCCAACTTTTCCAGGTTGATTTTGAAACAAAAAGTGTATTCCTAAATTTAACTACTTATCTCTGAATCTTCAAGGACAGAAGGAAATATAAAAGGAAGGAAAATGGAAATTGTCGTAAGAAAGATCATAAGAGAAGGTGACCTGAAACAGGAACTTGGACATCCTTACCCAAAAGGACAATTCTAATCTTATATTCCAACATGACTATTAAAGCTTCTAATTTTTTTCTGTCGAGACAAAACAGTAAAAATACCAGGAAGAAAATCCAGTTACATTTTTTAGAGCTTCAAGGACATGAAGTTTAGTTTGATTCTTGACGACAAATGGTAAGGTTTCCACAGTTCCCATTTTATCTGAAGAGGGTCAACAAATCTATAGTAGAAATCAGTCTAAAGGACAGATTTAAAGTAGAAAAATAAAACCAAAATCCAAGAAAATTGCAGCCACTCCACTGTTAAAGCAATCCAGACATGCATCTGATCATGCTGTACAACTGCTGAAGTAACCTCACAAACCCTGGTGTGTAGTTTGGGCTTTATGCAGCTGCCAAGGACAAACATCAAGGCTGCAATTCACTACAAATGGTGTCTACTTAACTGAGGAGCAATACTACATTACATTTTCTATCCAGAAGATGCCATAAATACAGTTAAAATTGCTGTTCATGTTCACTTGTCTCACAGAATGAATACTAAGAGCGCATCAAGGACACTTTGCAATAACAAGTCATAGAAAAATGAGCAAAAACCTCTTTTCTTTGTCTGATTCAGGAAGTATTTTTAAAACGGTATGTTCTGATGAAAGAAAAGAGACCACAGAGACACAATGATTGCATTTATATGTACATGTGAATACATTGTTAAGCATCACTGTGATCCCCTGAAGCAGCTAAGCAATGGTGTCTCAGAGTTAACTGTATGATAATTACCTGTAATTACCAGGTAATTATAGTACAATTACTTCAGATCGGATAAAAAATTAACTCCCTCTTCATATCTCTAAGTTCAGTGAGTGAATAATGTACTGAAAGTGCTAAGTGATCTCTGAGACAAAGGCTTAATATTCTCATAGATTCAAAGCAAATAATGGCAAATATTATTAAAAATTTTTATCATCAAAACATAATTTAGTAAATAAATGCATAAAAATCATAAACTTATTAAGCCACAGGACTTTTACAAATGAAAGAGGAACAGCATGTCTGCTGAATTTTAGCTCTATTCTAAAATTTAAACGGCTTGCACGGAGTGCAAGAACTTACTATTTTTAGAAATGTCCCACACCAGATGTTTTTTTCATTCCTTATGTTGCAGGATAGCACATTTATTTCCAGATCCTCCTAACCAATGCACTTACAACTCAGCCCTTGTACAATATTTGTACAATGCATGTAGGAAAATTTGCATCTAATCAAGGCAGCAGGATTTGGCTAATAACATTTTTCCTAAATATTCAGTCATTGAGATCAAAACCCAAATAATGACAGTTTTAAATCAGTGACAATTTGGCTTTCAGAATCTTTATCTGAGCCAAGACTTCACCTTGACATTCCCAGTGTTGATCTTCCACTTGCTTCCCTGCAATGTCTCCCTAATGAAGTCTCCAGTAGCTTCCACAAGGCTGATTATTTTTCAGGTCATTTCCTTTCTTTCCTTGGCCAAATCCTCTTAAAGCAAACAATGTTTTAACAGCATTCACTTCCTACTTTCTAATATTTTGCCAAACTGTTTAAGATGAAGTAGAAATTTGTCTCTGACTTGAAGCAGAAGCAGGAGCATTTTCTAGCACCATTAGTTTGTTCTCCAAGAGCTAACTTGTCCTTACAGAAGATGTGAAGTTGTGTGAATTTTAACTTGCTCGCTATTCCCAGCCTTCTCTTCTACAGAGGGAAGAACCCAAAACTTGAAACTTGAGTGAGAACAGTGCTATAGTACCATTACCATTGAAATTTGTGCTTGCAAGTTCTGTAGTGTTCATTCTTCACTAAAATACAGCTTCACCAGGTCCTTAATGCTTATTTAGCAGCTAGAAACAGCTGCAGATGTTAACTTTTGATCTCATCTGCTCTCAATCAATTCTTAAAATGAATGGCTGCAAATACAGCTGGAGCTACACCAACTGCCATTCTTTCCAAGGACTAATGGACTTCTGTGCATCAATACTGACTTCTGACAACATGGAAAAATGTATTAGATTTTTTGAAGTAACTCGCACTTCTTCAGTGCACCGAAGGTCTTATAAGCAGATATTTACAGATTCTTCTTTCCTAAAATTGCCTTTGGGAAATTCATAAAAGAACTTGATGGCTCATTTGTCACAAGTAGAATTACTGCAGTGAGAATGACAAAACTGAAAGATGCCAAATGACTCAATGTATCCACTACTAAAGCAAAAATGATGGACAGGAAAAGCCCACATTTAAGAAGTAATATTTATTAACACCTTTAAAACAGTGTGACAGGTAATTTGTTAGGAGTGAGAACAAAGAAGAAACTAGAACTGTACTTAAGAGGTTCCTTTAAAGCCTCTCAGTACTGACACAGCTATGTAGATGGAAGTTAGTACCTCTAAAACTTAATTTCTTCTGAACAAGCCATTATGACTGTTCACCTTAAACTGAATCCTAAGCATGGTTTTACTTAGTTATTAACCATTTTTACATGGTTAGAAACCCATTTCTATGATTACAAATAAAGCATCATGGCATTAGTTGTCACTTCCAGTATTTCTTACTGTCATCTGAAAATCAGAAGTGGTAGTCATTCAGAAAGAAGAGGCAGGACACAAGCCAGCCTCTGCTGACACGGTCTATGTAGAGATAATCCCCAATGGCCACACTGTGACAGCTGGATGCATTGGGAGTTTTCTTACTTTCACTACCACAATGGCCCGATGCTGCAGTTACTTATCATTTTGCTTTGCTTTAGCTTTGATCATTTCCTGAACCATAATAAAGCAGCCGAAGAAATATTTCTGTTTCTTCTGTTGAACATTCCTAATTAATGGTTTCTTTGGGAATGCACTGTTGATCACCAATAGCCAAGCACCCCAACAAACGTAAGCCGTTACAAGCAGTTGGTATGTGCTCCACCAGGGATCCTCAGGGTAACACTGAAGAGTTAACCTTGAAGTACTGAAGAATCACCTGAATACGCAAAATTTTCAAAAGGATGAGATGCAGTCACAGAGCAAATGACACTGTAACCACCTCATGTCACAAGCAGAGTACACATGAGCAATCCTCATTGGCATGGGCACCATGCACTTACCAGCTCTGCGTCACCTGGGCACTATGGAGCCATCACCTCCATGTCACCTGGGCACCCTGCGCTTATCACCTCTGTCACCTGGGCGCTATGTACCTATCACCTCCTCTCTTCAGTTCCTCCACAGCACCACAAGAATCTGTGCCTGATGTTCTCACTATCAAAATATAGAAGGAAATGTTTAACAAAACTGTCTTCAGTTTAACGCATTGGCTCCAACAGATAATTCTGCCATTTCAGCAAAAATTTTCCATTTAATGAGGAAATAAGAAAAGTTATTTATATAGTTATTCCGTGTTCTTGTGCTTTTCTAGAGGATATTGGCTCATAGTTAACAACATCAAAACAGTTGGTGCCCCTGGCTAGAATGCTTCACTATCACCTGCTCGTTCGAGCACTAAATAAATCTCAGTTTTCAAGTACTTACAAGCAAAAGTCCAGCACGTGTTTCAGACACTCTGTTCATGTACAGATGTTAATACATCCTTCACACACCAAATGTTATCAAATGTGGCTTTGTTGTCTCTGCAGCAGTTACTTAAAGCTCATTTGAAATGTATAGTGAAATAACTACATTAATAGAAAGAAGAGATCTTTCCTCAGAGGGGGTGAATTCTTATGGTAAATCTATTAACTGTTTGGGATCAAAATGCAGCATTTCCACATGCTTTTACCACTGCTTCTGTAATTTCAATTTCCAAGGTGCAAGGAGGCAATTTTATATTAAATACCAAGCTTCCCACGTTATCATCTACCTGTGATGATACTAGTCAGCACTTTTCAAAAACCAGTTTTAAAAAAACCTTTTAATTTTGATTAAAAATTTGATTAACAAAAGGATTTGTCTTGAAGTTGAAAACGTTTGAGGATTTATTCCCATCACCATGACATTTAGGGAAGAAATCTCATGAAATATGGAAGTAAACATTATGCTTCAGTCAAAAAGCAGTTATGGTTGGAGGATTAATTTATTTACTCCTAATTCACCTCATTCTCCTGTGACTGCCAAATAGGTAGGAGTGGAAATTCGTCAAAAACTTCTATCTCTTGATAAAACCTTCCTCACAACTCACATGCTGGGAAAACAATACCTGTAACCTATGAAGAAACAGATCAACAGCTTCAGGCAATGACATACACAGGCAAACCTTTAATTTAATACTCTCTCATGCTTCACTTTCATGTGTCTCATTTAGCAGGGCTCTTTAAAGAGAAGCAGTGTAGCTGCTGTCAGTGATATAACTGCTGTGCTGGTGCCCTTGGGTCCTTACACACCAGTGAATGATGACTGATCCCTGCTGCTGTCCTTTTGGCTGCCATCAACAGCAAGTGATACTGAAGGAAAAATGGAGAAAGCTACAGATCAAGTAAGGATGGGGATATGTGTCACATACCAGTCCCCTTCTACCCACTGCCTTGCCACCATGCATTGAAAATTTGCTTTATGCTCCTGATGGCTGCACAATTGCCCCAACTCTGAACTCAGAGGCTCTGAGCAACAGCTCAGTGAGCACTGCCAGTAACCCACCTACAGCAGTGTGCCTCCAGGAAAGCTGGTAGCCAAATTCCATTTTGACTTTTAACAGCAAAGCATTTGTTTACTTATTCAGCAGAGTCTCTTTTGTGTGCCAGGTCTCTCTTCCAGAAAGGCTGGGGAATTCTAATAATCAACTTGTTTCCCTAAAATGGGTACATCATCCACAGGCAGAACCTAACAGTGCTGTAACAAAATGCAAGATAATCTCACAGGCTGGGGGGAGCGGGAAGTGTTTTAAGAAGTGATATCACTTAAAGGCAACCACCAGGAGTTTACAAGAATTTCCATTCTTTTAATTAAAGATTTTATGAGTCTTGGAACACATTCCTTTGCCCTATTATACATCAGAGCACTTAAAAATTCAGAGCCTTATAAAATTGCCATAAAGAGATAGGAAAACCAAAGGAGTCTTTAGAAGAAAAACCTATTTATACCATGACTGTTACAATTTACAAAACAATTAGAGTGACTTATTTTACTTACTATATCTTTATTTCCTCCTTTTCTGTTGTTTGTGACTACCTTTCAATATATTCTAATATACATTATCTGCCTTCTAAATTCATTGCTCCATTTATATGCTCAGCATGTTTAGAACAAATATTAAAAAGCTCAGAACACGAACTACATTCCCTGTGCCAGAAGACAAAGTATTTACATTACAGTGATAAAAATACATTCATTAGAATTCAATTTTAAGAGAATTATTACTTCAAAAAGCAAAGGTGAAAAAATATTAAGCAAATCAAAAGAATGGATACTATAATGAAATATGATTAGGAAAGTATTTTGTAGACTATTAGGTTCTAGGGAAAATAGTATTTCCAGGTGTAAAATTAATGGTAAATTCGTTTAAACATATGTCTATCTAATAAGTAATCCAACAAGTTTCTGGGGCAGCTTTTCAGAAAATGGTCTATGAACCATGTCTCAGAAACAAATTAGCTCATCCATCACACGTAACCATTTCTTTGGTAATGACTTAATGAATTTAGCTTGACTATGCTAGGACTGAGCATGATGCTGTAATTACTGTAGCCCTCAATCCATCTTTTAGATGTTTATGGCATGGAACAAGAAGCTCAGCACAACCTGAACCAGAGCCCAAAGCCAAAAGACTTTGGGTCTGGAGAACTACTAAGGAAGTACCCTTACAGACTTTGGTCAGTGCACACCACTCTGCTGGGACTGCAGTCCTGTTTTTCCCACAAGAATAGGCACGGATACACCATACAGTAAGAACTAATGCCATACAGAAATCCTAAGAATAAAATTGGAAGAACATTTATTCCCCCTAGTCACATAGGGTAAAATAACACAGTTGGAATAATTTTGCTAGAATGTAATTAACTCTAAACTGAACATTCTACTACACCAAGTTTACACCAGTTTTCAAAGCAAATCAGGGTTGTACTACTAATACTGCACTTGAGACAGACAATAAAACTGGGGAGAGTGAGGCAAGAATGTCAGATGTCAAATAAATGTGTATGGTGGTACTTACACCAATACATTGAGCATATTCTTATAATTTGGCCAAGGCTATGGATATTTACTTGACAGGATTATTTTTCAACCATCTTATGTCTCAATTTCAGATGTTTTACTGGTGATGTCAGCAGTTACTGCCATATTTAAATTACCATCTCTTTTTTGTAATCAGGTAATTTTGAAGTAAATCCAAATAACTTTCTTTTGTGTATGCTAAATAAATAAATGGCTCAATCCCTCCTTAGTTACCAGTCCACAAATGTTCTCAAACAATCTCATGCTTCATAAACAGAAGGGGTAAGGGTGATGTTTTATGGGAAAGTAACAGTCGAGGCGATGTATCAATTTCTCAGGAGAATCGAGGGAAACCCTATTAACCTTGGCTTGCAGATGGAAACACTCAGGTACAGAGATGAGGAATTATTTTTGTCTGTACGTCAGTGGGAGAAATGATGTTTTCTTATATGCTGGCCCTGTGGAAGTCAGAGATGGAAATGCTTGTTTTATTGGGCCACATGATGAGCTCCCTGCCCATGATTGAAGGTGTGGCATCAGCTAACCTTGATCCTGGTGACTGAGCAGACACAGCTTAACTAGTTCATGTCCTGGCCATACAGAGCTTCTTTGAGACAGTGCTCAGATATAAAGCCATTCATGTGCTAGAAAGGCTGATTTTTCAAGCATACGTACAAGTTGTTCTTACTGATAATGTTCTGAGCCTCCAAATTGTATTTTACCTATGTGATCCAGGAATTTATAAATAACAGCTGTATAACAGCACAACCTCACAGGACTATCATGAGGATAAAGAAATTGAAGATGACAAAATCCACAGATACAACAGTAATTATAGCTAGTCCAGTATGGCTGGTAACGTACAGCTGAATGCAATAAATGAAGACCACCAACAGTCATGCAGCATAAGCATTGCCCTGTTCGTTCTCTATGCTGCCCTTTCACAGAAATGGCCAAAAGCCCATTAGCTGCTGCAGAGTGACCTGCTGGGGAGCTGTCTCCCTGCCTCTTCACAAGTGCACACACCAATGTCCACACATGCAGCAGGTCTGACCATGGAACACCAGAAGATTCCACTGGATAAGGTCAGAAATTTTACTCCAGTAAGTCTCAGGGAAGAGAACTCCTCCTTGACAAGAGAACAGTCAGTCAAGAGACGGTGTCAAAAGGGCCATGACCTCAAGGTGTTTGGGGTCATTTGTGGGGTTTTATTTGTAAGTCTTCCCTTTCGCTTGAGCAAGATCAACAAGGTAGAACTCTATTCATATTGTACCACACAGAAATAACAACACTGAGTTGTTCACTGGGATGAACACTGAGTTATTTCTTGCAATGGGTTGTATTTGTGCAGTGGGGATTGTGACACCTGACCCTGTTCAGTGAATGATCTTTTAAAATGCTGACAAGTTCGCTTTGCCTCTCTTGTTCCTGTGGACAAGCTACACACACTGCAGAGAGGCCAAGCAGTGTGGAGGTGAAAATGAACAGGAGCTCATGGCAATAAGGTCCCTCTGCACTCCTGTCTGTTTATTCCTGGTCTTGCAACTTGGGACACTGTGCAGAACAGCTGCTCCACTTGTTGGCCCACAAGCCACAGATGAGAACCAGCAGTGTCTGCAGAACACCAAGAATCTCACTCAGAGTAGCTCAGGCTCCCTTTACTCATTTTAGCGGGTGGAGCATGACTTTTTCACCCTCTTTATGCCCGAATTCCAAAGGGAAGTGTTTCACATCTGTGAAATTTATTTATAATAAAAATATATTAAAACAACTCTTGAGGATACTGTTTAGTATCTTCTACACTTCATGTTGAACTGCTTTATGAAGAAAGCTGAACAGCATCTAGTATTCAATACTCTTAAGCTAAACAGTATATACGCATTTAAACAAAACTTTTGCTTCTATAAACAGCTTGAATAATGTGTTATCTCAACAACTACTACTCAAGAACTGAAAAGAATTAGGTATCTTAAAACTTGTTCCTGTTCAATAAAACATGCTGGAAGTTCTGTGTTAAATCATATATCATGTATTTTTGATGATTAGTCAGATTATGATTACTTATCACATTAAAATACAGATCAAATCAACACAGAAGTTATATATGAGGCTTCCTTCCCATTGTCCACACATTTTGTCAGCTAGACTGAATTTTTTTAAACACTAATAGAAAACAATTCAAACCAAACTCAGAATGGTAAAATTTGGTTTTGCTTTATTGCTGGGAAAGCCAGGCTGGTAGCTTTGGAACATTTGCACAGCTTCACTGACACCAGTAATGAGGGAGATAGGGCTGACAGTACTGATTTATGGTCAATTTGTATGGGATTAAAGAAGCTACTAAAATGGGAAATCTCCATTGAATCAACTAAAATCCCAAGGCACGTGAAATTCTCAAATGTAAATACCTGACAGGTACACTGAGAAAACAGAGTTTAAAAGGCTACCTGCTTGTGAGTGAAGAATAATGGAATTAGGAATACCTGAAAATACAGGGATGGGCTGTTCCTCAGGAAAACTCCCAACTTGCTCAAAGAGCAAGCCCAAGGTATCTAGTCAAACGATTTTCATGCTGGAGCTGATTCCAAACCACCAGATTAAAGAAGTGAAAAGGAGGAAACCTTGATTAAGCATAGTTTTGCTAGGAGTTCAGCATGTTCATTTTCTGAGAAGCACACACACACAAGCTTTGGGCTTGGCCATACAAATGTGGTGCAAGTTGCAAATCTGTACAACCTTATTTCCTTCCTGGATGGAAAAGTGATGCAATGCAGTTTCACTGACTTCATGCCAAGTCATGCCTTAAATCAACAACAAATGAAAAGCAGAACATAATCATACACACATTAGAACAAGTGTTAGGGATTCCTTAAGAATTATATGGGAAAAAACATAATACTTCAATTTTTGTTGTTTTCTGTTTCTTGAACAGTTTAAAGTTTTGCAGCATTAAAATACAGACAAAAACTGGCAAGAAAAGCAACTTCCCATTGACTTCATAATCTATCAAAAACTGACACTTTTATGAGCAGAATTTTTAAAATACGTAACCTATAAATCAATTAAAATATTCAGAGAAGTACACAAAACAGTTCAAAGGAGCACAAAACAACAATTCAAGTTGCTTTAAAAAATGGCTTCTCACTTATTTTCTCTGTCTTCAACTCACTGACAACCACAGGAAAAATCTTTACTGAGTAATTTCCTAGAGAAATAGTATTTATGTAGCCAAGGTTCTGCAGCTGGAGCAGGGAAATGCACAGGATTATCGGGTGGTCTCTTACAATACATGACAAAGAAATATTAATATAGTAACAGTAGACACAGTATTTTTTTATTATGAAATTTCAAAATTAGGCATATGAACATAATAAAGAAGAAAACTTCTCACTAGCTATGCTAAAATCTACAACCTAAAACTCATTGATAAAGCAACAGGCCAATTTTTTATATTCTGTCTGCTGTATTAGCTAAAAAACTAAGAAAAACAGTCCAGTTTAAAGTAGTTGGCATATGGATCACAGTGCTAAAACATTCCACATTGCACTTTTACAGCAGAAATTAATTTCCAGGTAAGAACACAGCATTGCTTTTATTTTACTTGCTAACGAGGATAATTGGCAGGCAACACTGCTGCTGCTCTAGATTTGTTCTTTATATGGATCTCTGAAGACCACATGTGCGTGCAGTGGTGACAGAAATATTTTCCATATGAGCCACCACAGATTTTAAGGTCCCTCAGTCTGAACAAGGTGAGTCCATCTATCATTTTCTGTGCTCCGTGACAATCAACCAGGAAGTTAAAAACTTCTGTGACAACTAGAGGGCAATGATCAGCTTCCAGTTGCTCTGATCATCAAACCACTTAAAAGTTGAGACTCTGCTGAAAACTTTTCCCTGCTTTAACTAGATCAAAGGCAGCACAAGATTTCATTAAGAGACATTTTCTTGAATCAAAGCTGTTACAGATTCTCTTATTAAAACACCCTGAAAGCAAAATAAAGTTTATTTCTAGACATGTGAGCTACAGAGAGTGTCAACCATACACGGCTAGACAAGGTGTTTTTTCCAGTTCATTTCCACCTTTACCAGGGAAGGTAATTGATCTGGACTTCATTAGGCTACTATTAAGTTATGACAGCACTAATAAAAGACAAAGCTTTAAAGCAGAATCACTGTTTTCCGAAGATTTACTTAAGGAAGGCATATTTATGGAACAAAATTATGCAATGATTCATTTAAAATGCACAGCTACACGTCCCATTTCTGGACGAGAGGGAGGAGTATCAAATGTGTTGTCTGCAAGCAATTTCATTAGATGGACTATTTTATATCTAACAGTACCATGCCTGCTGAATTATTTCCTAAACGGCAAAAGAGTAGCAGAAAATTTCTGCTTTGGTATGAAATAAGTACTTGATGACAAACTGCTCCGATGAGGACAAAAATCTGGAAAATGGCTCTTCATAAATCAAGCAGAAACTTTCTAAAGCATATAAAGAGCTGTTCTATTCCACTGTTGAAGATTTAGGAATTAGGAATATTAGGAATGCATAAAGTCCCACTCTAATTATACGATATACAGTTTTAAAAAAATCAAGCTCTTTCTGCCCTGCCCCAGACTAAACAGGACATGTATTTGCACAAAAAGAATGTTATTAAAGTAATGAAGCCTGGACTTTTCACATCCCCAAAAGGTATCCTGTGCAAAAACTTTTTCACCAGCACATATTTTTTGCAGAAAATATGAACAAAACACTACCATCTACTGCTGCAGAGTATCATATTTCTCTGTATGTTCGTAAAGAAAAATTCACAAATTAGTCATCTCTCACAGAAAGCGTATTGTATGTCAAATCCAGAGAAGTTAAGTTTCAAACTATTCTCCTTCAGTACCTTTTGGCTTTTGCAAAGAAAAAAAAACCAAACCAAACAGACCCAAAGCAAAAAAGCAAACAAAAATCCCCCAAACAAAACAAACCCCAAAATTAAACCAAAGCAAAAGCTTTTTACACAACACAACACAATTCTAAAATGTCTAATAGCATAAAGATCATTGACAGTCCATCTTAACAGATATGAACAAAATGCAACTGTGACAAGACAATTTTTGACAAGACATTGTACTTTGCTTACCTCACCCCCAGGTCTTGCTAACATTGCTGTTTGAAAGCAGAGCAACGTTAGTATCAGGTAGCTGACAAACATTATTACCCAAACTTAGAGCTACCCTGGAGGAGCAAACCCTCTGCCAAGTACTAACAGCTAGCAGATGCACTTGTGTCTCAGGATCACAGCCCCGAGCTCTCGTAGGTACGAGTCTGTCTCCCTCTCCCCCTTTCTCTCGCACTCACGGTCCGACCAGGAGCTTTGCTCTCAGCCACTGCTCTGAAGACAACTGGTAAGTTGATCTCTTCATGTAATGACTTCTCCCTGCTGGGGGAGGGGGCTCGGCCAGCACTGAGCTGGGGGGCTGCAGTCAGTATGAAGCGAAGAAGGGGAGGGACAGAAATGGTCACTGCCAAGTTATGCATCTGCTGTGATTCATGGAACAAGCTAAACGGTAACCTTTATTGCACGAGGAGCTTTGGCAAAGCGTTATTGACTTAGGCAGGCATGATTGGAGAAACAGGCTAAAGCTGCTGCAAGAGATGCCTGTTGATGGTTAGACGGCATGTGCTACTTAAAGGTACAGCACCTCCTTTTATTAACAAGTTTATAATACATAAATCATAAATTAAAATCTAACCAGGAAGCAACCTACGGTTTTACAGTCAGCCCTACACCAGCACAATCCTGCAACCCGAACGGTCTGATCCTGCCTGATCGGTCAGAACCTGCTGCCTCTCACCCCTGGCCCCAGGGCAACAGCCCAGGGGAACCCAGGTGCCCATTCACTCTCTCGAATGTCACAACTGCTTCCTGAAATGGACCTCCCTCCTTTAGGATCATCCTGGAGTAGGATATTGATGTAGTCTCTCTTTCATTTGTGTATTATAGTTAAAGAAAAGAAATTTTGATTTATAACAATCCAACCCATCAAATAACCTGCTTTGACTAAGCAAGCAGAAGTGCAAGCCTTTCTTAAAGTTCCAACTCCTGAAGTCAGAAAACCACACTATATTCTCATCTTTCATGTAAATACATAGTTCTTATCCATATGGTTCCAGGGGAAATCTCAAAAATATGACCCAAGAATAACCTGGTCTCGTATGTCAGACAGTAAACCACATGAACTCACAATACAGGTACTTGAAAACATCTCAAAATTTTAGGAGGCAGGAAGTAAAAATGTTGGTGAAATTGAGAAGAACACCATTACTAAGTATTATATTTCTTTTTGTAATTTGGTGAACTTTGTATACACAGCTGAGCATGTCAGACTCCTCAGGCTATTTTTAAACTAGCTTTACCAACCTGTCTTTTACTCTCCTATGGAAGGTGAAAGATCAAATAGTCTTCCTCAGAACTGCAATTAAATACAGTCAAACTCCCAAAGCAGTATAGAAAATTAGCATTCGCACTGCTGCTAAAAGTCCAGATTCTGTTGTATTTGCATCTGGATATCTGGGTCTCCAGCAAGGCAAAATCTGACCTCTATTAATTAGACTTCATTGTCACTGTACATCTTCCCTCTCAGTTCTTTCCTTTTACAGACTCCCGTACTATTGCCCATAAAGATTCCACCTTCTCCTGCCCAACCTGTCTCACAATGCTGTGTTTGTTCAGCACCTACAGAAAAGCCTGCCCATTTTTGCCTCTCGAATCACCAGAGCACCTTTCACGGGTCACCCTTTTCTTCCTCTTTTGATGCACAGCCTTGCAGAGCTGTGGTCGTGGCAGCACCACTGCAATAGCTGCAAGCACCGTGTTCAGCGAGGGCACGCCAGAGAGGAGGCCCTGCAATACAGGCCAGGCAGGACTGGAGGTCTCAATAGCATAAGAATCCTCTTCAGATGACTCCCCTTGAGGGAGCAGTACAAGCTTAAGAACATTTAAGGAGCCAGAATGAGAGTTTCAGTATGGACCTCAAGAGTGGTTCTTCCAAATGATCTGAATGATCACACGCAGTCGGCTGGGGACTCTTAGGAAAGGCGACTGACAGCCCAAATCTGCAGCTTCTGAAAACTTGACACTGTAACCTTAATGGTACCTTCCAAGAAAATTCATCGAGAACTCTCCATTACTATGTTGTTCTCACAAATACAACACCTCTCTTCAAGACCTACAGTAAAGAAGTATTTTCTCCCCTTTTCAGGCAAGCTGAATGTTTGCAGATTATACTGTGGTGCTGACAGCTAAATGCAGAGCTGCCATTACAGGTACTTTGTACACTCGTTGCCTATAGCAAAGTCTTCTGACTAAAAATGTAAAGCCAAATAAACTTAAGGAAATTTTCCATCAAAACCCTGTCAGGAAGCCAATCTGTCCTTCCATATTTTTTTGAAATATCTAGATGAACCACTAAAGGGAAAAGTATAGTGAGCAAACTGCCAACTAAGCCGGAATTCAAGACACTTCCAACAGAAGAGCTGCAACTATGATACTTTGAAAATAGATTCAGTGCTTGAAAAAGTTTTAAAAGAACACACCATTTCAGATTGCAGTGTTACAAAAGCTCCATCCAATGATGAAAGCTCCTTCATGCAGATTGACTACTGCTTCCATAAAATTGAACTGTCTTGTTTTGCTGTTCTTCACAAAGTGAACTATTTTTTTTGAATAAGTATATAGCACAGGCACAATATTGCCAATCTTCTCTTCTTTAATGGCAGGCAGAAAAGCAAATTTAAAAAAATGAAGAGTACCTGTGATTTTAGTCTCCTCTCTGCTGATTATTCCACAGAGCAGTATATCTTCTGCAAATAATGAACAATCTTACTGAAATCTAACTGAAAATGATTAGAATGAGTTTCTGAGCTGTAGTACAGTTTTCTGTACAGTTTTCTGTACTACATTCCCATTTAATAAGTCATATAACTAATTCCTTCCACATGCATTTAATTTTTCCTCTATGAAAAATACCGGCAGAACTCCCTGAATTTCAGAAGCTGGTGCTCTGTTCTCCATGTTAAGACAAGAGATCTGTTCATATCTGCTTCTGTGCCTTCAAGCTTTATCCCACTGAACTGGATGGAATTGTGCTGGTTCATATGCACAAGCACAGCCTTTCTTTGCAGCACAGAGCAGCTCAAAACTTAACACTATGCCCAACTTGCACTGCTGCAACCAAGATCAGAACTTCTCTGCAAACCTCAACAACACTGGAGATTACAAAAGTACTAGGGCAACAGAAAAAATGAGTTTATGACTGACGAGCTACTTCAGATATGAAGTTGTGCAGTAGCAGATAGAGAAACCAAAATACCTTGCAACCGTAAAATGGAAGAAATAAGATGTCTGTAATTTCAACATAAAACACCTTTGCTTTTACTTAGACACATAGCAAAAATAATAGCATAACTATTTTAGGTATATAATTGAGATAGAAAATCTAAAATTATAGTTTAAAAAAGAAAAACAAAAATCAAAACCAGAAAAAGCCATCGGAATGTTTTTGGAAAAAGTTCCTGTCTCTTATTCTCAGAAATAAAAAATACACAAAGCAAAAAGAGGACCATTGGATAGTACAGTCCTTATTAAGAAAGTACTGAGATTCATCTGTGAAAAAATTAGCTGTCAGTCTCAAAGGTTTTGTAAATATAAATTAGTTTATTAAGTTTGCTTACTACTTTTCTCCTGAGGCAATTGCACCTGAATTTCAAATGAAGACAAGTTTGTTAAACTTATCAGAAATATCACAGCTACTGCTTTCTGTGAAAAGTATATTAGCTTAGAAAGTTGACCAAATTCCTAATATAAAAGTAATAATAGACAAAACACGAGTCAAAACAAGTGTTTAAAGACTTCCTGTCTACTTCCTACAGCCTCAAGGTTTGTAGAGCTTAACTCTCAAATTCTTAAAGCAAGACAACATGGAGGATGATTACATATTTCAGGCTGAGTTACTTTAGAACAAGACAATGACAATTTCTGTGCATTTTGCATACAAGTGAAAATACTTACTCTAATCCATGTTTTGTCACTACAGGTACAACATCAATGCCACTGAATCAGCTTAGCTGAAACACCTAAACCAAAGAACTATTTAAAAGTAAGATGAAGGCCAAAACAAATTTGCTGCTACAGCATAACCAACAAGTCCTTTAACTGTTTCTTCAAACAAGTATTTAAAATAGCATTCATTTGTTTTGGACAGACACCATCTTCCAAGAATCACTAACAGGAAAAGCAGTAGACACTGCATATTCTACAACTATTTAAGAAAAGGTGTTAGTTTTTTATTTCAGTGTTCCATGTAAAAAATTAACAGAAGATGAAAAAGGCTGAATGTACAAGAAATTCAGTACAAATTACATGGTCAAGTGGAAAATCTAGTGTGCTTTGGTTTTAATTTGTCATTTTTTCCAATTGGTGATCTACAGGTTACTTAAAAAAATAAGGAAGGGAGAAAATTTTTATGTTGATGAAGTCATGTATAAAGATGGCTGCCATATTTATAGCTGTCAGATAGACATTTCCAATCATTACCTCATTTTATTTTTTCCAGGAAGCATTCCTTTCTGAATTAATTATTCCGATGTATTAAGGTTAGAATAAACTACCACTGTGCTTTAGCCTGAACTACTGAAAGACACTGGCCATAATATTTTACTCAAAATTTCTTCTATAAGGTTATTTTCTTTTAATTTTTATTTTTTAAAATAATGTTTGTGTTAAATTAAACACTTGAAATAAAGAAGTCTCTTGCCACATAATGTGTGCCTGAGCAGAGAGGTAATTTAGATTGCAGAACGAATGTATTTTCCTTGAAAAAAACCCAGTGTACTTGAGAAGGATGGAGGCAGAAAAATGCCTTTCCCTACCCTACCTTCTTGGATTCAGGAAATACTGCAGCTGAACCACTGAGGGATTTCTTTACCCCCTGAAGGCATATACATCCACTCCCCTGGTTTCTGCATTTCACTGGCACACAGAGTCATGGAAGAGGGCAAGAGATTCTCTCCCACCCTCTGCCTTCTATAGCTAAAGCAGTTCGTGCTATTGCAGTCCTTTTGGAAGAGCCATGATGGCACTGAATCTGGATTTCAGCAGATGAAATCACAATAGGTACAAGAAGGACCAAGGAGTACTTGGACTTTTATAGATGCCATTGAACAAAACCAAACCCACGCAGCTTGGGGAGGATGACAAAGTGAGCTATGATTGCAGCCTGAGGGTTAAGTGCATGGAGCCCTGTGAAGGGAAGCCCAGACACAGAGCACCTTGGAGGAAACAAGTCCCAGAGCCTCACACATATTCCACTGCACCTCAGCATTCTTTCTTGGTTGAAGTTTTAACTCCATTTAGTATATGAAATACTAACACTTTCCCAAGTAACTCACAGCTTTCATTTGTACCCTTTTGCTCATTTTTTTTCTTAGGAAAGCAGCTGACTTCACACCATTTCTTGTACAAAGAAGCATTTAAGGGGATGGCTATGTCCCTAAAACTGAAATATTGTTTGGCTACCAGAATACTTCACTGCATGGAGCAGCATGTCTCTTGCTGCTACCTTACATAATGGAGTTAGAGATTTACTTCTTGATCTATATGTCTAATAGTTCTTTTATCCCACTGTACAGTTATGGAAAAGACAAAGGGTTGCTGTGAAAAAATGCTCTTCTAAGAGTTTGTAATCAATTATTCCATACAGTCACTTTGTATCCTGACTAATACTTTTATTGGTTAACTACTTTCCAACTTAACTTTCAACTTCTGCTCCTGCTTATTTCCCTTCCTAACTGCACATTTTCCCACTTGTTTGTCATCTAAAGTCACTCCAAGTTTGACGACTTCTCTGTTTCTCATCTTTTTCTTTCTCTTTTGTGAGGAAGTAGAGATCAGTTTAGAAAGTACACACCATTAAAAAGGTATTATGACATCCTGTGAAAACAGCATTACAAAGCAAGTTTCCAGCATTGGTCTATATTTAGGTCAGCCCAGTGTAGGTTAGAGCAGTGGAAGTTGTCAGTTCCTTCCATAATAACAGGTTACCTTCATGATCATCCCGTTTTCTCCTCTTACTGTCTCGGTACTGGCAGTGCACAGTGCTTTTAAACTACACTCAAACCCTGAAAAGGAAATCTGAGCGTTTCCATCCTCTTCTCCCCATTCTTGACTTTTTAAAGCTAAAACTTTTGATTACAAAGCCAGACTTTACTAAGAAGGTCCAACTTCAAAGAGCTGAATATTAACCTCAAATCGATTTATCATCTTGAATCTTTTCTTCACTACTGAATGTATTATCCCTCTCCCCTTTCTGGCATTACGATGTGCTAGAGGGAGGAAAGAACCTTTGGTTATCACCTGCCCAGGGCTGGGCTAGAATGTGTATTTTTCATGGCCATATTCCAATTTTCTGCATTTTGATGACAGAATTCTGGTTTATATCCCAAGTTCTCAGAGCACCTCTTTGCCTCCCCAGACAGTAGTTGCATAGTGCAAGGAGAATAAGATGACATTTATGAGGCATTCCTTCCTCTGACCAACACTACATTTTGACTACAGAGCAAGTGGACACCATTCATTGAACTTCTAATTTTTATGACTACCATTCATCTTGTTACAAAAATTTTTATTTCTGCATTTGTTAATCAATGTCTTTGTTTTCCCAATAAGGCATTAAGATTTTTAGCACCTTATTCTGGTTCTCCCCACACTTAAACTTTGATATTATTTTCTGAAGTATTTTCATAACATATCATTCAACATTATTCATGCTGTCTTCTTCCTCTTCCTATACACAAAAGAGTGGTGAAACAAAGTGGAAAAGAGTTCTTTGATGGATCCTACGTAATCTCCTTTTCTGTATGCATGAAAAAAGAGACATATATTCCTAGAAAACTACCTCTCATCACCCAAGTTTCACATAAGGCATTTGGATCTGTGTTTCCTGTTGAAGTGTGGCAAATGAGCAGCCACTAAAAATAGGACCCAAAGGAAAAGCAGATCTTACCCTTTAAAATATTTGAACCCGTTCCTCTGCAACTGCCACAAAACTGGAATAAACCTATACATGATACCAGTGCTGTATTTGGTTACTTTACCTAAAATAAGAAATTAGACTAAGTCTGTTGGTCCATTAAAAAAAAATAAATCCCCTTGAAAAATTCTAAATAATCTTTAACTATATCAAATTAATTATAAATTATACAAATAATGCATATCTATTTCCTGGGAAAAGTAAGCCTCCTCCTAGGTAAAACATTCTGAGTTTGAATCAGGATATTTTCAAATCTTTCACATCTTCCTGAGGGATAAAGGTTGATACTTCTAATTCTACATGAAGAAAGTAATTTAAAGATACAAGATCTGGATCATGTAAGTATACTTGTTTTAATTATAAAACCAAATAAACAGAGAAGTACCAAATGGTATAACACAACAGGCCACAACCTACTCCATGAATCCTCCTATGAGAACAGAATTATAAAGGAGAGTCTCTTCAGGTCCAAAACTAAAAACTTGGAAACCAGATTTTAGTGGTAACACCCATTTTCCCAAGTGTCCAGCTGGCAAATGACAGCTACCTTAAACATGCCATCATAAAATGATGGGAACAAGCTGTCTCCAAGAGAAAACTAACCAGGTAGGATTGTGAATGTAATAGCAATTTTTAGTTTTGCTTGGAAACATTCTTGAAATTCTTTCAGAGGAAGAAGCCCTGGTAGAACATGCTTTCCTGCATATACATTCCCTGACCTGTTAATTTCTACACTGGTAAAAATCTCAAAGCACTAATTATATTCTTTGAGACTGAGGAAAACAGAACTTTAAAGATCACTGTGAGTCCTTCCCAGGAGTGGATCAAGTGTAGCACATGCTAGGCCAATATGCAGATAGGAACTGTGTAAAAAACATGGCAAAATCTACTTGTGCAAGAAATGAGCATCACCTCCTGCCAACTAAAGATGAAGAGAAAGCTCTGCATATTTTTCATGCTTACTACTTGACTAAAGCAATAAAACAGTATCAGCCACCTTCAAAACTGTCAGGGAGTGGTGACAGCAGTGACAGCTGCTCCCTAAAGGGATAGGGAGTCATCAGGTGTCAAGCTCCAACAAGGGCAGCAAGGCAGGTGCTTTCACTGGCCAGGACTCCATCTGCCACCGCAAGTCAGAGAAGGGCAGATCCAGGGAGGGCAGATCCAGGAGGGCAGATCCAGGGAGGGCAGACCCAGGAGGGCAGCCCCAGGGAGGGCAGATCCAGGAGGGCAGACCCAGGGAGGGCAGATCCAGGGAGGGCAGATCCAGGAGGGCAGACCCAGGAGGGCAGACCCAGGGAGGGCAGATCCAGGGTCAAATGAGTCTGTAGTGCCAAGGCAGGCCCAGGGCCAAGGCAAGCAGCCAGTCTATGGAGCAGGGTGCAGACCAGCAGGGTCCTGGCCAGGAGCACACAGGGCTGAGGCTGAGCCACACCAAGGCTGCCTCCAAGGCAGCTCAAGCTGGGACTGGAGGCCCAGGGCTGAATTTAAATGTGGGGACTGAGGTAGCCCTGTGTGAGCACCAGGGTGAGGCTGGTCAGAGCCATTAGGGCTGATTAGAATCATCAGAGCCCTGAACATCTGTGCCTAGGCCAAAATTCACTTTTCTAACCCTGTATATAGAGGGCCAGCAGTAGCAGAAATCAACCAAGCAAAAGGAAGAAGGTAAGAGATTGTATCTGGCAGCAGAGAAACAGTCTTGAAATAGAGGTAGCCTCAGAAGGAGTCAGTACTGCCCATATCACACAAACTAATTAGGGGACAGGACTAGAGCAGCATTCCATAGAACAAAAGAAAGTCAACATCCCAGCGGGAGTCATACAGCTGGAGAACCAGAGCCAAGGACAATCCTGCAGCACAGGCACCTCTGTTCTCTGATGTCACAGAGGTACTAAATCACAGATTAAGATCCAAAGGATGAACAGAAAAAAATCTTGGACGACTTCTATCATGATCCATTTTATTTTTTATAGTTTATATGAATACCAAGCTTCCACCCTCTTCTGACTGGGAAAAAAAAAGAAAAATAGCTGTTTTGTTGTTGCCAAAGGAAATGTATATGTTTGACTGAAAACTTGAGATTCAATTGCAATGCTGGTCAAAATGCACTGGATTAAACACTCATCCAGAATCCAAATACAGGAATAAAGAGAAGGAAGCCTTCCAAAGTAATTTCATGACACATCCCAAGTTACCTGAAGTGAGCAGAGAGAACTAATCTCACAGTACTGTGGCCTACGCTTTGGGCAGCAAGCACATCTCAACTTTTCCCATCCAGTTACCAAACTCCGGAGTCAAAGATGCAGTTATTCCTTCCCAAAAATCTCTCCATATGCTGCTTGATTCCATCTTCCCAGTTCACCATCTCTACCAACAGGACTGTCTGGTCTCAGCATACTGCCTGCCTCTAATGCATTGCAAATGAAAAGAATTAACACCAGCCTAGCTTAAAATCTACCCTGTTAGTACACTAAAGGCTCATTTTTCGTCACTGGGGGTCCATGCCAGGTCAAAAACACACAGCACCAGCAGATCAGTTACACTGCTGGTGCAAATTAGGTACAAATTAGAAGCACAGCTGCAGTGCTAGAACAAGACTTCTCTTTCTCTGCATAATGTATAAAAATGAGCAAACTCTTTCTAAATAAATAGAAACTTTGCATCTTTATTGCCTTGATAAAAACAAAATTCTGGGGAATCTGTTTATACAGTAGATTTTTTGGATAGTTTATCTTATAAATATGCTTGCTTTCAAAGCAATCCCATTAAACACATGCTGCCCATTAGAACCAAGTGAACCTTCAGTGTATGTGGAGTCTTCCAGCTATCTGGACAGTGAGTTTGGGAAGCACACAAGTAGAGCAGACTTCATTCCATTTTTCTAGGTGTCTTTCAAGTACACATACCATTTCTGAAAATGACCAATTCTGCGTGGCTAATTCCTGCTACACAGGAAATTGGAACCATATAGCTACAGATTATGTTAAATCTTGAGCTACATGGCATGTGTATGAATTCTGAAAATTCATATGCAGCTCAAACTAGATAAGGAGAATCTTAAAATAATTATGTATTCTTGCATCTCAAATATTTCATTTGCTACTGGATTAGCAACTCACAAAACTGATAAATACTTGAATAAACAGCTGATGAGTCTCTGAGTACCCAGAGCACATCCAGTATAATTTAACTTGAAATTTCCCTTCCTGAATCCAACAACTGAAACAAGTTCAGTACTGTCAAATTTTCTCATGGGAAAAACAACTTGTCTAAATTCAGGTAAATTCACTTCTCTACTATATATGGAGGAGAGTCAAGCCCAAAATGACTGCATGAAATTGTTTGGTACTCTGAAAACTTTTCTTAAGAAGTCACTTAGGATAGCATTTTATTTGTAAGTAGTTATATACCATTCTTAACCCTTGGTATATTAAAACCTGTATATATATATATTAAAGCCTAAAGTTTTAATTTTGAAGTGTAAAATCTCTACACAATGGCACAAAATCTGGAAATACTTTTTGGTGGTAACAAGGTGAAAATAAATCTAGAAATAAATCTAGTAGGAACACTAAGAAAAAATTATTTCTTAAAAGGCCACCTAGAACAAAGGAAGTGAGGAAACATTCTCTGTGTGCGTTTTGAAAGACACAAATGGTGCTGATTACTTTATCCCCATACTCAGACTGTCTACGTGGGTTAAAGCTAGCAATAATACCAGTTCTAATCTTAAAGGCCCGTGGAGAGACATAAAACCAGACTGTTTAAGAAATCTGGTTGTAAAAGCACATCTGTGCAGCCAACACCATCACATGGCTGGAAAACAATCAGAATTCCAACAAGAATCAAGTGAATAAAACCCACAGAAAATTCCTTCATTGTGGAAGGAAGATATCCTTTGGAAGATTTCCTGCACAGTTCCAAATCTCTTCAAAACAATAATTTCATATTTGTGTGGAGCATGTCTCAAATAATTTCCCAAAAATGTTTCAGGGAAGACTTCCTCACAATGAGCTACTTCTCAATGAATATATCACTTACTCTTTAGGTACAGCTCCATGTGCTAGCTCATGTCCAATGCCATAGTGCTCACCAGGTACTTATTTGCCTGGGGTACCAGTGTTATAACCCTGCCAGCCCATTGGTATCATACCTGATACATATTTGATTTGGCTTTTTCACATGTATTTTGCAAACCACTTACCACTGCTGGGTTAGATACACTGTCAAGGGATTCGTGCAATCATCCAAAAAAATGACAAAATTAGGAATTTGGAAAAAAAAATTAAAAATATATTTATTTCATCTTTACTTTTTTGTCCATTTGTAGTTTTTTGGGTTTTGCCATGATGTTGGACCGCTGCATGGAGGATGAAGGCACACACAGATACATAAATTCCCCAAGTGACAAATAAGCAAAAAAATCCAGCCACCATTTCCACTCTGGCAGTTTTGTCTACTTAAGTTTGCATATTTGTCATTACTTGTTTTAGAAGAAAGTTTACAATCAAGTATGGTCATTTTATCCCTTTCCAAGAAAACACCAAATAAAGTTGATGATAAGGTTTTCAGCATCTGTTCTTAACCACAAATATCCGAGTAACGTTTTGAACTGCTGGGTCTATGATTTTTTTTTTTCTCTCAAGCTTGCAAAAAGTAAGTAGCTGCTTTATAGTGCCTTAGTTAATTTATATTTAATCAGAAAAGGTGGGGTTGATTGGAAACTGTTTGCTTCTCTTTAATCTCAGTAACCATTTCTTTCATTTTTCCAATATGACACAGATTTTTCTCTTTTTTATTTTTACTGAAAAGAACTGATATTCTTCTCTCTTACAAAAGATTTCATGGATAAAAATTTGCAGTGCAAAATTCTGCACAACATGATAGACCAGAAGTCTAATTAATACAAAATATGTAATGTTTCAAATTCCTAAACACATTATGTGCAAGTGGATCAAGACAATACTTTAGTATACAGGCTAAAATGTGGTGGTAAATGGCATTAAAAAAATTAAATCTGCCATGGAACCCTAATGACTACTCATCCAAAGCCAAAATAGACAAAGAATTACATCAAACACTACTCTTAGAATGAAAATATTTATTATGAAGTATTACCACAGAATACTAGGCATTTATCTTAACAAAGCTTTTAAAATCTCATTCTTAGGACATGTATTATATCATAATTTATAAAGATTTTTTGCAACCTAGAGACACTAAAGAACTTGTTTAGTAAAGACTGGATTTTAAGTTGGTAACTTTTCTTCCTAGAAAAATAAAACTTGACTTTTCCCTTTCCTCTTTAAAACTTTAACTGTGAAGGATTCAAAGTCAGATACTATACTTAGTTTTAGTAAATATTCTCATATCCATATCTAGAAGAACAATATATTTAAGAAGAGAAACGTTTTCTAGAAATACCTGTGCAAGATCACCTATTCTGTGTATTATCAGGCAGAGCATAATCAGCTTCTGAAGGTATTTTAGGAGATCACCAATTAGGCCCTTCAGTACGTCTGTCCTACCACCCCAACACTTTCAGTCACTGCCTTTCAATCTGTGTAGGAGCCACGGACTATTCCTTTCATCGTGGAGAAAAATATAGGACACATCCATAATTCCCCATCTAGGCTTCATGCTACTCCCTGCCAAGGCGGTTTGGCAAGCAGGGAAGATATTTCAAAGGAAAACATATAGGGCCTCACTCAGCCATATTAATGCTCCTTCACATTCCTCTTGCAATATTATCCTGCCCATAAGGCTTACTTAAGTACAAGAACATCTTTGGCAAGCAGGGCTTTCAAAACAGAGACCCGCATGGAGAATCCAACAGCAGTACTTAGTTTTCACCTTCACACAATAGCCATATTACAAAAACAACTTGTACTTACATGGGAGCACAAAGTGATGGGTAGGTTTAGATTTGAAATCAAATATAGCTTTCCCAGCAAATTTTAAAATTGAGAAAGTCTGCTGCTGTCACCTGGTCATTTTGCATAAAAATCAGAAGAAAAAAATGAAAAACAAAAAACAACTCTACAGAAATATACAAGCCAATATTCCACAGCAGCACCATAAAGGGTAAATGCTAGACTAAAAAACCTATTTCTTTAATTGGACACAATAGTGGGAAGCAAGGACTGTCCATTATATGACTGAAAAAAAACCAACACAGAGACACCCCTACCTCAACAAATGTCTTCTCTAAGCAAATTCATGTTAAGAGTAGTCTAACACATTGTTTTAATTGGAGGAATATATAGGGTTTTAATCCAAAAGACATCCCCATTATGCTTAATTTAACATTCCTCTTCCAAACTGAAAAACAACAGGACAGTTTGATCAGTTACAGGATGGTGCATCTTACACTTGAGGGGACAAAGAAAATTGTCAGAAGTGTGATTCTGAAAAAAGTGCTGAAAGCAAAATCTCTTCTAGCATTTAAGCAACTAAGAATTTGAAGTCAAACTCATCAATGTAATTCCTAAAGCACAAGGAGAAAAGACAGCTAACAGTTGCTCTGCAGTAAGGACTGTTACTAGTTTATCAGATGTGATCAGTTGACCACAGAGAAGTTTTGAAAAATTATTTTAAGGTAGCTCTGTTTTTACTTGGGTTACAGTAAGACTATGGAGAACATTTTTGTAAGAGTCACACCTTTGAATGTGTTGCATGCTGCACCCATCTTGGTCATAATTTGTACAGTATGTGTATAACTAACTGATTTACAACAAGTTTCTGAGCTGGAAGTTCTTTTTGAATTACTTTCAAATTCAGAAAAGTGGATTGGAATTATGCTTAAGAAATACAAACTTTTAATTTTATATGAAATTAAGTTCTAATGAATTTGCTCTAGAGGAGACTTTTTATGCAATGCATGACAATTCTGCATCTAATTCTGCATTCTGCCATAAATTCAATCAGGCTTTAGCACACCCCAGTTTACCACCACTATTACTACACACATCAGTCACACAATGTTTACTCTGAATGTACACTTTCTTAGTCTGTGGGGACACTGGAATACAGAAATTCCCAGGAATATATTGAGCATGTGAACCCACCTATTCCACACAATTAAATCCAATACAACAGCAGCAGTATAAACACACTACTTCTGAAACAGACTGATTTTACTTTTTCCAATCTTCTGTAACACACTTTTTCAGACACAATCTTAAGATTCTTAGATAAGTTCTCTATCATTTCATATAACAGGCTATGAAGTCTTAAAAATGTACCCCCTTCTATCTCCATTTGGAAAAGAAACCACAGCAAAATCAAAATCCTTAAAATCATATTACAGTACATCTTTGTAGATAGTTTTTCCTTTTACAACTAAAATTCCATTCAAGTCCGAGTTTAAACAGATATTCAGAAATATTTTTGAGAAAATTAAAATTCTACACTTCTATCTGTGATGAATTTTGCTTTCCTCTAATAATTGATGTCAAGGTCCTCTGTCCAACTTATACACTCATCTGCTCTTTGAACCTACAGTGTTCTACAGGCATACACTACACACAGAGCTCTCTTCTTTATAACTGATTAAAACGTGCTCATTTCACCCATCCGCCATGGGAATGCTGAAGAAAAAAATGAAATCATGATGATAAAAAGCTTCTTTAAGCTTCAAAAGGAAAGCATACTCAAGGATACTCTATTTAACATGTAAGCAGTAACAGATACGGCTACCAGAGCATCCTAGGAATTGATATTCTGTCAGCAGAGGGGCCAAACTGTGACCATCACCTGGACAGAGATTCAGAGTGGCTTTCATTTGGTTGGTGCTATTTCCAATTCTGCCTTTTTTTTTTTCTCCTTAGAGAACTGCAAATGTCCAGCACCTCTAGGGTCTGTATCTTGTTCAACTCCAGCCTGCTGACACACTGACAAACAGCATCTGCCAATTCAAAGAAGCTCTGACCAGACTGACTTGATGCAATCTGGCAACCTTAATCATCTTAAGCTGTCCTCTGGAATACCTGTTCTGCATCTCAAAGTGCCTTTTCCACACAAGTAAAAATGGTTGGTGTAACTTTGTAGAAATTCACTGGTTTGTAACACTGGGCATAATGTTCTACATCTGGATAGCCTGGACAAATCCACACAACCCCCTTTTATTCTCCCACGTTAACATTTCCAGGAAGAAAGGAGGGCATGATTTAGAGGAAGAGCTGAGGCCTGAACATATGGTTGCTGTAACCAGTGCAACATAAGCTGAGAGAAGGAGAGGGTAGCTCATCCAAGTTCTGCTCAGGAATACATCTAAGACACACCCATAGACACTGTATATACAAACCAAAGTATCACATACATAACAGGCTTAAAGAAAAAAGCAGAAATAGAAGGCCTTTTGCTAATTTTCTAGCTAGCAGCAAGTGTGACGTCTCCCTTTAGAAAGGGAGTAGGAGGCCAGTGGCAATTAGAAACCAAATTCGCTGTATTGGCCTGGAAAGTTTATGATTAGCTTGGGAGGTCTGAAGCCTGCTGATCACTACAAAAATAACATTTCACTTTGATGCATGTCTATCGACTCTCACTATATTAAAATGTTTTCATTTCTAAATGTGGGTTTCAGCTGCTGTGTCTGGCCACCATGTGACATGAAAGTGAGGATCTTTACGTAACACATTTTTTTTTCTAATCAGTATTTCATATAAGAGAAGTTAGCAAACACTGAATATTCTGTGTGCTTGCGTGCCTGCAGTGATTTAAAGAGATCAAACTAAGACAAAATACTCATTCCTGAAAACACATACTGGAATAAAATGCACAGGTTCACCACTAGAACTAAAATATCCTACGGCAAATTGAGTGGACAATTCTGATATTTTAAAAATTAAGCCACAGAACTGCATAAATCAAGATCAAAACTCCACAGTAAAAGCATATGAACTACCAGGACATTGACCATATATCCTCTAGCAAACATATTAGAAAGAATTTATTTGTGTGTTGGCAGAAGTACAGCACCTTAAGCACTTGTGCAATAAAAATGTCGGACATGACAATCAGACAGTATGAAACTATTCCTCATAGGGGCTTTAATACTTGTTATAAACTGCTGTATTATGGAAGTTCAATCTTTCTTTGCAGCTACCTTTAGTATTTTTTCAGCCAGAGGCAAACAACTCTTCACAAATGTGCCTCCTCAACCTCTGACTTGAGGATTTGGGATTGGTTTCCCTAAAGGAGGCTTGTCTTAAATTAGCTTTACAATAAGAAAGAACTGCAGTTGTACAGAGAAGCAATTCTGTTAAGATTCATGTTCTGTTGCTATAAAGCATGTAAAGAGCAGCATCCCTCTGTCCTCTCTTCATTGTGCCATATGAAAGGGGCTAACGGGGATCTGTGTTTATGTCAATAGTCAGGGACTCTGAAAAGTTAGGTTCTTACACCTAAGCACAAGTGAAATGAGCTGTCTGTGTTCCTAGATGGACAGCCACATACAAATATAATTCAAAATGAAGTTTGGATTTTAAGACCAGCATTGAATGAAGACCAAATTTCACAATTTTGGAGATATTAGTGAATTTAGAGAATTAGAGAACTTTAGAGAAATCTAACATAGAAAACTACTAGGCTGTGATAGTTTGATTTGAAGATGCAGTTCCAATAATCACTTCCAAAGTTACAGTGGTTTTACATTCAACATTCCTTCTGGTTGATCCCTACATGGAGAGAGAAATGAGAAGCAGAAATTTTAAAAGTGCCCAGATCCCACACACCCAATGACAGCTTCCCTCTTTCACAGTCTTTGTGCAGTTGCTGCCAAGGAAGTAACAGAAAAACCTCCACAGGTCTTCACTGCTCATGTGTCTGTTTTCTTATTAGAGAGCCATGCAAATGTCCTCGTGACTTTTGTACAATATTCTTTCAGCTCATGGAGCCTGCTTATTTCTGCCAGAGTTTCTTCTAGCCCAATAATTATTTGCAGGTAATTGCAGTAATGACAGTTCTGAAAAGATTTTCAGAACAATACGAAAAAATTATATACCACTTCTCTAGAAAATTATTAGCAACTTCTTTACTAAAACAGTTTTGGTGATCCCCAGTTCTCTTCTTATGCAGGCACATTTTGAATCCTACACAGAAGTTAATACAGATTCCAAACATTTGAAGCTGACAGTTTATATGTGCAGAATAATGTATATTGTTGAGAGCATGTACTATACAAACCAAGAAAACTGAAGAGATTGATTTAAAATTCACATTACACAGCTTGAGATAAGCATCTGCATGAACTATCTGTCAAGGACAGCTACCATGAGATTCTGTGATCAAATAGCTGGTGACACTAGGGAAATTTAGTACACATATGCAAGTAAGCTGGAAATTTTTTTAGACTGCTGTCACTATGCAAACAAACCAAAATGAAAGTTAAACAGAATGTTCTTAGTAATAGCTGAAAAAAGGAAGGGCACATTTCAGACAGATGTCACTGAATGTCTATTGAATATGCTTCTACTAATATACTATGAAAAATTATGCCAATGACTTTAATGGGTAATTAAGTGGCTGATGTGAATTCATTAATAACTTTTTGTTTTCCTTGGTAGTCTGATATTTGTGTTAATTTCCTGTCTTGTGTTCTACATTCTTTTATTCAACAAACAGAACAAAATCTGGCACAAACATCAAACTCTGATCAACTACAGAGGCAAAACTAGGCACCCTTTCAACTGAAATCCACAGGATTACACAGTATCACACAACACTGGGGCAGTTGTTGATTTAATGGAAGGAGCACAACACGGTACATTTAAGATATTTCACTTCATGCAAGATAAAATTCAGTTGACTTATTAAGCAGCAAAGAGCTCAGCCATGAAGAGACTTAGAACACTGTGGACAGTTTAGCATCTGTTTAAGAAATATACACTGATGACATTCATGTTGTCAAGCTGACAGAGCAACTGGCTAACTCAGGCACATGACTTTTGTTTGTTCTAAACCACACTGATTGGTCTACCACATACAAACTTTTTTATTAGCATTTTCCTCACCATGTTTTCCAAACTTGGACTTTTCACCACATTGTTTCTAAGTGTGGCCTAACACTTATAAAATATAGTCTTATACCAATCAGATTTCTGCTTTTGGCTGATCAGTTTTAATAGCTAACTATAGTTTCATTCAGTTTCCAGCACAAGTCAGGATTAGTATGGAAAATATACAGGGCAGGAGACTTACAATAGCTTACAATAGCAATTAATGTCATGAATTCAGGCTGACATCTGATGTCGTTACTGCTTATTTAAGTACAATACAAATGTAACAAATGTTAGATATTTTAAAATATTTTTAATTGAACTCTTAAACATTGGGAAAGTTACTGTTTGTCTGAGCTGGTCATGAGCTAGTAAAAATTTTGCATTTTAATTAGGTGCAATCTAATCACCTTTCACTGCTCCATCAAACAAACAAATGTTTTAGACTTCCCAAAGCCAGGCTAGTTTAAGATATTTTATAGATTATTCCCAATGTTGGTTTTGTGTACAATATGTAGCTATCTATAGAGTAGTAACTTTTAAACCAGTATTACTGCATAAAAACATGATCATGAAGGTATCCACTACCCATCCCCTGACACAAGAGACCCTAAACAGGAAACAGTGAATTCTTAGAATTGTGGAAAGACAAGAAGGCAGCGCAGTTGCATTGCAAGTTTGCAAATATGAACATTCCAGCTGAACCTAAGTGTGCACAGAAAAGGGCCATTAAAAATGGCAAAACACAGGATTATATTCTTTTTGCACTATGTTCTTATTCCCTGTGCAGTTTTTTTCTAGCTGTGTGGTCCCTTGGCTAAAATGAAAAACATTCCTGGAGGACTTTTGACATTGCAGTGCTGAGGAGTAAGAAGAGGCTAGAGAATACCTACTGCAGCAGGGGTAACACTTGTTAGTAACAAAAGCTCAGACTCGATAATGGAGCGGAAAACACTGACAATGAAAAGATGGGAGTCAAGTGGGAGGAGAAGGACTCTGACTAATACTCATGATTAACTGAGATGGGATATGGGAAGACAAGTGTGATGATGAAAAAAGGTGAAGGAACTAAATGGATTCGAGGTAGACTCTCACTGCTTTAGTGTGAACTCTCAGGTAAGTGCCTCTTCTCAGCCTGCTGTGAAATAGGAATGTAACATCCATTTAGTTGCATACTATGAGCACTTTGTATCCAAGCAAAGACATTAGGAGTAATACTTCTGAAGTGATTATCTCAGGACATATTGAGAGGGATCATATAAAATTATTCAAGTCATGATTTACAATGCTTGCCAAACGGGCAAAACAAAAAAATTAAAATGGAAAATTAAAGAATGTATTTAAGAACCACCCGTCATAAAATAATAAAAGTACATACTTGCAAAAATCAACCGAACACCTTAAATTAGTTATTAAACAAGTAAGAATGTCAAATACAAAAACTGTGCACCAGGCTGTAACACCTTTGCCAACTAGAAACAAACACGGCCTGGTTGTCTCTACTGACAATTTTAAAAGAGGTTTTCTCTCTCTGTAAATGACACAAGTACTGTAACCATGACATTCCATTAATATTATAGTCATGAATGGCTTTGATCTGTAGTTTATCAAGTAATTAAAAATGATACGGCTTTTCCATTGTTTTCCTGAACTTTTAATCCTTTCCTGACAGAATCTGTGGGTGGCAATAATATTTTCCCTGTGCAGTAAGACACAAACTGCAGATGCGATGGCTACAGAAAAAGACATTCCTAAACATACATCAACTTTCATATAAATGCCCTTCCTCTTGGGGGAGCAGAAGTGTGTCAGTGACAGTGATTAAAATCAGGACATGCACTTCTGACCCACAGAACTCCTAAGAATGCTTCCTTCACAACCCTCAAGGGATTGCCACTGACATCAAAGATAAGGACAAATAGAAAACTGAAGCTCACCCAGAGATTTGAGTTTCTTCAATTCACTAAAAGATCTGCTCATGAAACAAGGCACTGCTACAAAAGATTTCCAAAAGCACAACTTCATCTTGAATTTCACATTCAACTTTCAATAATTAATATTTAATGCCTAGCAAATCCAAAGAAAAGTTGATGAAATCCATTTAGTCAACTAATTGCCCTTGGGGAAATTTTCAAATTTCCCCTGAAGTGCAAAAGAACCAGAGATCCTAGTCAGCGAGTCAGCACGTCTGTTGTGTTCATCTTTCTCAGTGCTTTGAGAAAATCTCCCCCATAAAGCAACAAAAATGTAAAAACACCTCTAAAATATCTCTATAAGCATTCTTTTCTTAAAAGTGATTGTTCCCTGTATTCAGCATTAGACTTCTGACGTGCCTCTGAGAGTGCTACTCTTTAGAGAGTAAGCCCTTCTTTATTTTGAGAATAAATAAAAATTTTTAAATTACAAATGTAAACTACTTTTCCAGCACGCAATTCAATTCAGTATTTCAAAATCCCAACAAAGCATTCATGAGTAAGTACTTGAAACACTTTTTTTAAGCAAGGCACCAGTGACTTCAGGACCCCAAATTCCCAGGCTGCTGAAGGTCTTCACCAGCACACACATTGCTGTGCAAGGCAGAGACCCCCGAGGGAGTGTTCAAGGGATCTGTGCTGAGTCAGAACATAATTTAGCTGTGACAAGCTAAACAAACAACTACTGAGTCAGGTTTGTGTTGGCAAGTGGCTTCCACCATTGTTCCAAAAGGAACATCTTGAAAAATCTCAGACTTTTTACCCATGTTATGCCCAGAGCTATTACAGCTGGCATAGCACTGAAAAACAAATGCTCAATAGGATAAAGTGAAAAGAGTTTGTGCAGGAAGTCTGCAACTGTTTTCAAAATGAACTCCTGATGACATTTTACATTTTGTATGCAATCAAATTCTTATTCTTTTTTGTCCCTCAAAAAAATCTTCAAAGGAAAAAAACCCCAAACTGTCAAGAGTCCTCGACATAAAAAAGCATGGGCTAAATGCTACAGGGTCAAAAGTTTGAAAAATACCTGGGTTTTTATTTTCTAACATACCCACCCTACAAGTAGGCTGCATAGCTTTCCTTAACATCGTTCTTAGATCTGAGGAGAACACGTGAGCCAATTTCCTCCTCCTCCTCCTCTCGGGTACCGTTAGCCCCTGGAGGGCTGGAGCCAGCCCTGTACACGGCGATGAGGGTCACTCCTGCTGAATTGCTTGACCTGAGCTCTGTGCAGCTGTACCAGCTCTGGGATACACAATCCTCCTGTGCCACGAGTCAGGTTTCTCCACACAAGGTTCACGGGCAGCAGTGCCAAGGAATTAACCAGAGACTCAAGGCACTAAGGGGTTCATATGATTCCAAAAAAGCCAATCTGAACACAGTAAACTGTAAACTACTGACTAAGCCTTCTAAAACCTTATTATAGAAATTAATTACTCCTGAGTAGAAGGCTGGCATGCTAAAATGTTTTCAGAACCATAATATTCTCTAGATGACAGCCCTAGGCACAGCTGCTGAAATAATCGCCCACCATGTGAAAACTGAGGTTTACTGGTAAAACTTCCACAAAAGATTTGCATTAATCAGTTCACCCACTCAACACAAACACCACAGAGCAACATCCAAAGATTCCTCCTTACAGTTTTCCACTGAGTACTGCTGCCTTACAGCCAAAGATGGTACATTTTGCAATTTTTTCCATACAGTTACTTCTGAAGAAATGCCTACATGATACTTTGCAGCAGATGCAACTCACTCTGTCCTCCTTCAAACTCACCAGATGCCAAATTTCTCTGTACAGAGCAAGGGTGAAAGGTGTAAAATTTAATGGTGGAACGACATGCCTTTCTGAGACGAAGTACCAGGCACACTCAGGATTAGCATCATGTGGCCACAAAGCTTCTGCATGGCAAGGAGCATGAGCCAAAAAACCTTGTATCTGCCTGCCAAAAAGCATGGCAAAAGATTACTTCAAAGCAAGCTAGAAGTAGATTATTTGAGTGCCTGAGGCTTTTGGCTGAAAATTTTTTGACTGGATGTCATATGCATACCTCAGTCTCAGGGGTGCAACTTTAACTATTATCTTACAAGAGACTAAAACGAAAAAAAGGGAAGAAGAAAGTAAAAACACAGGAAAGAAAGCTTCTGAATTAAATCTCTCTGCAGAGACACCACACCTTCTGGATCAGGACATGGAAACAAACTCAATACTCACTGCATGAAAATCACAGTATAAGACTATGCTTAATGTAAGAAAAATAATTCAACAAATGTGCATGCATCACTGACTTCTGGCTTTCATACCATCCATTAAGTTCTGGAGGTTTTTAAAGCAGAAGGTTATTATGAAGTTTACCACTCTTATAGTACTGTCAGTTCTCCCACTTCTTGCACCTCAAAGTGTTTTTACAAAATGCCATTGCAGCCAGGCATGTCATCCTGTGGGTTCCACCACACCAGCTAGGACCAACAGGCAAAAGACTTATCCAACAGTGTTTTTGAACTGAAGTTCATTTCAACAAACAGACTGATCACAGGCTTCCTGATTTTTCATCAAAATCATTAGGAATAATGCAGCAGGAATCCTAAATATGCCAGTCCAAGAGAAAAGGCTGCAGTTATTAAATCTGATTTACTGAAAATCTCAGAAGTCAGAATAGACATTTATAAAGACCCAATAGCTACACTGACATCAAATTACTCAGCTATTGGGCCAAAACTATCAAGATGAATTATATTCTGCTAAAAATACTATCAGAAATACAACCCAAAATAGCAATTTAAAAGAAGCTCCAAGGAAACAGAGAGGCTTAAAATTAAAAAGAATGATTTACACATTCTAGTCTCAGACAAATAAAAAAACCCTAGAGACGTAATTTTATCTGCTCTACTTGTTTTGCAGCACAAGTACATGACACAAAGTACCTAGAAAAAAACAACTGGGTCTATCAGAACACTGAAACCTGTGTTTTGCAGGTACATTTGCAAAACTCACTATTTTAGATTAATCTCTGACAGTATCCCATTGGGAGTATGTGAAGGGATTAAAAATCTGCCTATGTTCTTTTACTTACACCTCCAACACTCCACAAATACATAGAAGCACTATCTAAGGATTTGTAAAATGTGATTCATTCTTTGCTATACAGAGAATTAATGTGTTTCACTATTAAATCCCAAAACTTAAATTTATGCATTTCCCTAAACTTCTGAAGTCCCCAAGTAAAAACAAGAAAACACTTATGAAAAAGAGAAACCTTGTGATTTCAACACACATCTTTGTTCTCACAAGCCTTAGCACAAACCTATTTATTCCCTAAAGGAATATTTATTTCCTAAAGGAAAAATTCAGTCAGAAACAGCAGCAAAGAGCAATTAAACAGTATCAAAACATTCAGTCCATTTTGGCTTGTTATTTGTTAGTTACTACTTTATGTTACAGAAGGAATAAAAAACTTGATGGTTCGGCATCTGAAAAGCATTCAATTACATAATACCTGATACTGTGTACAGCAGATGTTCTCGAACTAGAGCCCAGTGCCCTCATGAGACCAGTAAAGACCTTCTAGGGCTTTGCAAAGTTCCTTGATTTTGCTTGTACACTTGTGCAGTTACTTAAATGGGCTTGTTAGAGGGGGGAAAGGGTCTCCAGAAAGACCAAGTCTTCAAAGATAAAGAAAAGATCATCTGGTTTCACAGTATATGCACAAGTACAAACTGAAGATTTAAAATGCTCACATGAGTTAAGATCTGAACAATATTTATTTTGATCATGCCATGGCAACAGAGAAAATTTGGGTATGGTAACATCTTACATCCTTGTTTGGGGAGTTATCTGAGCAACCTGGATAGAATGGGTTCCTTCCTCACCTGCCCACAGCCTCCCTGTGGCCCTGGTCAGTGCTCCTGCTTTATCCCCAGAGAGCAGCAGACAGCAAGGAGCAGCAGGGAAAAGCAGCTTTCCTTGTCCTGTCACGGCTTTTGGCCTTCCCCTCCCGAGCAGAGTCAGGTGCTTCCCTGCCACATGCACAATCAGAGCAATCATGAGACACTATTTCAAAGTCAGCAGACAAAGGTGAGCTCTCACAACTGGGAAGGCTGAGGGCTGACTGGCATGCAAGGCCTTGGTCCAAAATAGATACAAAGCATGGGTTTGGCTGCAAATGAACACAGCCTGGATGACATCATCTCTCTGTCACAGGATATGCTGATCACTGCACTGCTGAGAGATCTCTCTCAAAGGCTCCAGTTCAGAAAAGGATTTATTTGCTTTATAGTTTGTATGAATTCTCTTTTTTGTTGGAAAACAGTCACAGCATTGCTTTGTTTACCTGAATACAGATTTCTGCTCGAGAACCACTTGAAAAGCCAGAGAAAATGTTACATTCGGAAGTAAGATCACTCAAGGAAATTGCTGGTTTGCAGTAATCCAGTAAAAATACAGAGCCAGAAGTCCCATGTGAGTAACTGCCAGATTTTGGAACGATGCTGTTCAAGACTTGATAAACTACTGCCACCACAGATCTCTATGTTAGGTTGGCTGTAATTACTTCCCACTGAAATAAACAAAAAAATGCAGCACATGCTGGACTTCCTGCTTCAGTACAACAGCAGTGGGCACTATTCCTCGAGGATTTTGTGCCATTAACTATTTTTTCATCTACTGTAACTTTTTCCTCTATTAAATATGTGTTTCTGATTGTATCCATGTGAGATACATCAGTTAAGCATTTTCATTAGTATATTTGTGCTTAGAAATGCTTTCTTGTGTTACAAGACTCAGCCAGTCAGTAAAGCTTCAATTCATCAAAGCACTTAAGCCTGCACCTAACTCAAAGTATGCACCTAATCCCATTGACTTTAATGGGACTACTTACTTGCTTAGTTAGGCATGCATTTAAAAATCAAGGTGCATGTAAGCATAATTGTGCTCTCTGGCCTGGTCCCAAGTCCTTAAAAAAAGAAAAAAACAGAATGGAGAACAAATGTTCAGCAAAGCTTTAAGAAGGCACAACAGCTTTCTAGGAAATATGCACAACATAACAAATAATTTAACTATCTTTACTGAAAGTCCCAACAATCAGAACTAGCTGGCAATCCAGTTATTGAATTCTACCAAGATATTTTCAAACCTAAATTGAGCACTTTTAGGAATATTTATTCAATAAAGTTGTTAGAAATCATAAGAAAAAGAAAAGCATGCAAGCATTTTGTGTGTTTATGCTGCTTCTCACCATTTATCCAGTTACTAAGGAATACAATTCTGCAATGCTGCTAAGCACTGACACCTCCCTCACTTGTTATTGGGTTGAACTTTGCATACATTGTTCTAAAACTATTTAATATAAAGTCTAAATTTGGAATATAATTTCAACAAGGTGCACTGCTGTAATCAAGAATTCAATCCTGCAGCTTAAACTTCTACAGCAAGTTGGACACAGAAAAACTTGAGGGCTGGAACACAATGGTTTTGGTGAAACTGAGGACTTTTGACTTCTTCCCCTTTAATCACAGATGTTCAAAAGAGAGTAGTGACAAAGACAGCTGCAAGTCTCTAGTATATGAAGTGGCAATGGTTTCGTTCATATTATTAAGATGACTTAAAAATACATTAGAAATAAGATTTTTCCAAGACTGATGAGTCCTCCTCATGCTCCCTAACAATCAGTGTAGATAAAGATAATAGGGGTTCTGACAAAATCAAACCCAAAAGCTTTCTATTTCATAAAACTAGAATTATTATTTCTCTCTCAGAATGGCACTTAGATATGACAGTTCAAATGACAAAACACCTGATAGATAAGATTTTTATGTGGTTTTATAAAATGGTTACCAGAAAGTTTAACATTAGAAGGTCAACTAAACAGAACACATTTTCTGAGGGATCAAGTTTCAGTTATACTTACACTTTACTCAGCAAAGCTTCCTTGCAGGAGAAAACAAATAAGATGAACCCATTTTTTAACAATGACTCATAGTGCAAAATAAGCCTGAAGCTTTTCTTAAGTACTGTTTTCACTAATATAACTACAAAAACACAAGACTTTAAACTCCTAATACATCAGATTCACAGAAAATACATCATGGTTTGCTGTAATGGCTCCTGAAAAGTAAAGAAATACACAGCGCTCTAAGTATCCGGTACAATTTAAATGTTAAGCAACAACAACTGGAAGCACACATTTTAAAAACCCCTACACAAGAAGTCAAGCGTTTTATAGTCCAGCAAGATGCAGTTAGTTAACACTGCTGTTTATGATCTCCTTTTGGACTGGTTTAATTGGTTCTATCCAGTATCTGGTCTCCATCACCACAAACAGTAGCAGTAAAGCATCCATGATGTATATCACAATGTACAAGTATTACTTGCAAAACTTTAAAAAAAAAGTCTTGCTCTCCTAGAAAATAGAAATTTAAGCTTTATAAATGTACCAGAGGGGGGAAACAAACCTACGAAAGCAATTCCAAGCTCCAGTCTAGCCTCAGTAGCTGTACAAATTCATTAGTGTCCATAACAGAGGTGAATGACCTTGGAGCAGTCTGGGAGTCCACTGCAAACATTCCAGAGTTCAGAAGTCATGTCCATCACACTGGGACTTTGTGTTAGCAAAGGGACTTAACAAACTTCAGGCACGTAAGATAAACTGCATCTGCCACATACAACCAAGTCTAAACAAACAAATCTTGCAGTAATAAAATTTATTTGTTTTAATAAAATTCTATAGGCTGTAAAACAATATCCTCATGCAGGTAGGATTTCCACAGGTCAAAGACTTTTCAGTCATGCCCCATTTCTTGAAATGTGAGCATAAACTGCAACAATCCCTTTAAAATGAATCCTTGCCACAGTAGGAGAGATACACAATTATCACTATTTTCTAGTCTTATAGAATACAGATATTTTAAGATGCTTCCATGCAGGTCACCATACCGATGTAAAGGTCTAACTGCCAGCTATTCAGACACTATTACAGTTTCAGTGCATATGTACTTCATCCATTCAGCACAACAACAAGATGACACTTCCTTATAATACTCAATGGTTGTGCAAGGTAACCTGAAGATATTTTAAAAGTTGTTTCCTCCCTCTCAGCACAGATTGAGATGAATATTTTAATATTAAGACCCCAAATTTAGGGTCCAATTTGCCTGTGTTCACATTTCATTTAAATAAGCTTTAGTGAGTGCCAATTCTTTCATAGCTCTTGATATTTCACATTCAGTCCTTCTACCATTTTAATACATAAGACAAAACTTTTTTTACGTGCACTGTTTATGAGAATTTTAAATCATGAAATAACTGCATAAATGTGAGGACTTCTATTTTGAAAAACGTGGGAAAGGTTAGCCAAGTTCTTCTTCAGCTTTGGTCACATACACAACCATACCAAAATGAGATCTGGTCTATCAACACAAACCCCAAAGAGATCTTCTGCAATGGCTAAGGTAAATTCAGACATAGTGGTCTTTGCATTCACGCACTGAAAATTATGGAAACCCAAAAGCACATTTCTACTTCACTAAAGGCACTACCTCTATGTGTGTATGGTACATCTGGCTTGAATCACCTGATGAAAAATATTCAGTGAGACAAAAATGTACAACTTTTACCCCAAGACGATTCAAGTGTTGATCAAAATAGCTTAATGTAGTCTCTAAAATACAGAAATATATCTAAGCAATGTAGAATCACTAAAGTCAAGTGGCACCAGAAGCAGGGGGAAGGTGAGGCACGCCCAAAAGCCTACATCGAATCACATCCTTTTTGAAGTCATGTAATACATACTAACTAGTAATGCTCTCAGAAAAAAATTCATGCATGTTTATTGCACTGAATTTAAAGGCATGAATAAAATTTATTTGTTTTTACAGAATTACTGGTAGCTCGAAGAAGCTCATTGTTTCCCCCTAAAATAATATTCTCTTCAGCACAGAGACATCCATCACTCTAAAAATTTGCCTGCTCCCAAAGAACCTGCCAAAAGGGAAACAGTTCACCATTAAATGCATCCCAAAAGGAAAAAGAAAATACAAAAGAAAAAAACAGTCAAAGCAAGATGCTTTTCCAGTGTTATCAGTGTGTTGCCTGGAGTATTCTCATTGAAGTGACAACTTCCTCAGCAACAACAGAAAAGGTGTCCAGAATCCTGATGGACCAGAGGGAGAAATCAGAGGTCCAAGCTATCTTTCTGTTGTTCTTCATAAGGTCACCATCTCAAGCTCCAGGACAATAGTTAATGGAACTAATTAATTTTAGCCTAAATAGCCTTCAGCAGCAATGAAATTGCAAAAAAATGGATCAGTTTGCTATAGAATTTGTTGAGATGCAGGCCTGGATTCTCTTCTAATAAGTATGTTTACTCAGTTTTCCCCTATCAGCTACCTCTCTTCCTCAAGGGAACAGTGTCACTGCCTCTTGTTCATATTGTTTTGGATCATGAAAGCTCCCGGAAAAATTAAAAGAGCTATTCTAAAAAGATTACCTTTTTTCAAAATGTTGACTTCTTTTAGGAAACTTCACTTTTTAGTATGAGTAAAATCAATATTCAAGCTACAGCTAGTTACTGATATGAGGAACAGAACTACAGTATAGTAGTATAATTGTATAACCCTTCATGCACAGCAAATGGAAGGCAAACCGATTATCTTGAGTCTCTAGCTGCAGCAATTCTAGGCTGCATTATTTCCTACTTAACATGAACAAGCATCATAGTCACAGGTGGTTACTGTTTTCTGGGAATCTGCAATAATGTAGTCTCACATCCAGCCCCTAAGTGCTTTCAAACCTTAGCAAACAGCAGTTGATTTAAAGCCATGTTTTCTTCAAGATATTTGCTGTACTGCACACACTGCACAGGTGTGTGAAACAAACATTTCCTTCTCATACTACCCAAGATGTGTAAGACTCCAAAGTCCCCCATTATCTCCTCCACAGAGTGCTCTTTCTTACCTGTGTGACTGCAAATTCATGACAGAACTGTCTAGATTTTGTTCTGCTCTGAATATCATCAACAAAAGCACCAAGTTAAGGTACAACTAAAGAATTCCAATTCTTCTTTCCATCACACTTTCCACTCTACTAAACTGGGTAAAACTCTGCGTACTAAAGGGTACAAATCAGTCATACAGATATGGTGGGAAACAGCCTTTTAGGAAAATAAGACTACATTAGTTTATTGGAATCTTATGTCAAGACGATGTTGAAGAAGCAGCATCTGCTTTGCAAGAATGTGCATTTAACATCACAGCAGGAACTTAGTCCCCTTCAAAAATGTTCTGCTAAGCAATTCTTCCACTTTGCGTTTTGTAAGATACCACCAAGGCACATTTCAAACATCTACAGAAATTCATTATACTCATGTGTAAAGGCTCACACCCCGCTACAGAAAACAGCTTGGGATACAGGGAATAAACACGGACAGGAAGGGAAAGAAAGTGCCTCTGTCAGAAGTGTTTGGGACTAGAGGACTGCTTTTAGTCACAACTGGTTTCTTAAGTTGATCACTAGAATTCTGCAGATATTTTTCATATTTACACAGGAACCAAACTGATCAGCACATTCCCACCTCTGTCACCACAATTCCTTGTGTGTTCATGACCTTGATAAGAATAAGCCAGACTACATATAAATAGCATCATCAACAGTCCAATATCAGTAACTAACAAGTCTGACATTTCTGATTTCTGCAAGGTCAACAGCCTGGCAAACAACAGTTACTGCAATTATAAGGCATAGCTCTAGTATGGAAAGGAAAAGGCAGCATCTGTAAAAACAGTTTGTATTTTATACAAGAAAACAGATTTTTGTTTCAAATTTATCTTTCCCTGTTATGAGATACATATATATGTATGTTTCTGATTTCCACTTCACAGAATTTGTAAAAATTACATACAAGGCAACCTACATTAAAACACTGCCAGTGAACTATCAGGATGGCTTGACTGTGGACACAACTTTAACCTTGGCCAGGTTTTCAATTCATGAAATGCACCTAGATGCCACATTAAGTTGCTTCAAACTAGAAGCCAACAATGTCACGTGGCAAACATTACCAATACATTTAAATGCACCATACTTTAAAAATAAAATCGATCACGTTTAATGCATGTGGTCAAGTAGGTTTTTACAGGAGGCGTTGAACAGATCAGGTCTGTGTTACAAAGAGGGAACAGGAAGTTATTCACAAGCATTTTGATGACTCCACTGAGCAAGGTATAAATGCTCTTGTTCAAAGACACCATATTGTCAGAACTCCAGAAAATTGGATCACTTCCTCATCAGCGAGATCGTGGTATTGTCCTGTGACTGCAGAGATGCCTGTGGCCATGAAAAGGATTAAATATGTCAGTCTCATGCAATACCATCACATCTCTGTTTTGGTCAAGTTTTGATGTTATTTCTGCAAATAGGAAAAACCTGTTGGTGCAATAATAAAATGTCGGAGATTTTGCCAAAATAGGGCATGGGCTTGCAAACCAACAGACTTTTTAAGAAGGTTTTGAGCTTACCTCACTTGTTTGGTGAAGTATGAGCCATTGAGTGTGATATTGTCAGTTTGTGATTTCTCTCAGCAAACATGGAAGCTGGAAATTTACATTACTTTAAATGAAAAACTATATTATTGTACATTCATGTGACTCCACTCTCTAGGACTTCAAAAGTCAGAAACCCTGGCACTTGTGGGGAGAAAAACTAAAGAGAACTATAGAGGCAGTTTCAGTGTGAAGCCATATGAAAATCTGCCTGATTTCAGGTTCAGTTAAAAACTCAATTTCAGCCAAGTTTGAATAAGCACATTTTGATCTAGCTGTACACCATTTTCCAATCTCTAATCTTATTAAATTTCACAGACTGAGGTGGTACCAGATGGCATCCAGGATACTTTTTTATTCTGAACTTTTGAAAAGAGCTCAAAACCCTTATGTGAAAACTTAAGCAATGTGAAATTTAAACTGAAGGGAACTCTGCATACTTAGTTTCACTAGTTAGAGTTAGTTAGAGTTTAGTTTCACTAGTTCACTAGTTAGAGTTTAGTTTCACTTCTGTGAAACTAAATTGTATCTTGTAAACATGAGCTGCTGCATAAAAATTCAAACTCTGGTCTCAACGAAGAGTTAAGACTCAGATTCTTGCTCTCCCTGAGAATATTCTCTCACACCTTTGTTTGGCTGAAAAGCAAAGCACAACTTCCTGCAGATGAATAGGGTCAAAATATACAGAATTACACAAACCCCAGCTTGTTACAGAGAAGCACAACACACTGCTGTTAATTCAGCCTTAAGCACATTTCACTACCATTAGGACACACAAATCACATTAATCCTATGAAACAAGGATTTGCCACATAATTCTCATTTTGAGATGGAGAATCTGGACATTAAAAACACATTTGGGACAAAGATGCATCCCATGGAAGAGATGAGAAGCAGCTGCCAGCAAGCCACCCAAGGGAGAGAAGTCACAAAACTACTGGGCTCCACCTTGGTTAAAAAATTGGTTCTTAACAGGGTTACAGAGTCTGGAAAAAAAGCTTCTGAGTGCAGTCTGCACACTCAGCAGACACTCAGTGCCCTTGCACAATGCTCGACTAACAACAACCAGAGGGTAAATGACATATCCATGGTCCCACAGGAAATCCACTGCAGAACAGCCTGGACACTTTGGCTGGAATAGGGATCTGCATCCATACCAGCTCTCTGAAGCACCCAAGCAGCCACCCCACTCAGCGCAGGGACTCAGTCTCTCCATGAGACAGTGACACAATGGCACCTGCCTAACACAAGAGTTACAGTTTCTTCACAGTTTTGGTCTAACACAGTAAGTCAATACTTCAAGCATATTTTAAAACAGAACAGCTCCTCAACTATTTGTTCTGGGTGCATCTATATCTGTGTGTGCAAGTGTTGCATAAAAAGAAAAACAGATACATACACACAACTAGAACCTCTATAGACCTTCTTCCCAAGGATTTATTTATTCGTATGACAAATTTGCCTATCCCAGTCTATCAAAATTGTAATCTTCGTTTTAACAGAAGTGCCTAAAAACATCCTGGACCCCTTCCAGTCTCTAAAGTAATATTATAATGTAGTTAAATGAAAACAAAGCCTAAATACTTAATTTCCTGTAGATTTCCAAGATTGCTGTTTCAGTTTCCTGACTAAATAATAGGTATTTTGGAATATTCTGTTACAGTTATTAGCATTTTCAATTTGCTTTTAAAAGTCATCAAAACAAAATTAAGCATTAACTTACTCTTTGGCTCCTTAGTAAAAATCAGCTTAGGTCAGACAGCATTTTGCTGCACTGTCATCGGTTTCTAAAAATTCCTCTATATTCACTAAGATCTCTGGGTTACTGACTTCTGATAGTTTATTATAATTAACAAAGAAAAAGTCCTAGTGCCTAAATTCTGAAGTTCCTGAAATTACTGAATTCTATTAAAATTTTCATTTAATCAGTGATTTATCAGTAGTAACAATAATTAAAATACTACCAATACTCACCTGTCACCAGGTGTAAGTATTGCAAAAAAAAAAAAAGAGATGAACAAACCTTTAGCAATAAATACACCTCCATACTGTATTTCTAAGAACTCTGAATTTTAGATGGGGCCAGAAATATCAGTAGTCAAAACAGCATAATTGCTAACACTGCTAGCACAAGGGAGCACAACTGCAAACAAAGAAAAAAACCTAATCTCCAAACCACAGACATCACAGGAGGCAGCATGGATTGAAAGTGACAGAGAAAGTAACAAAACAAATCAAATTAAAATGAAATACTAATTCCATTTATTGTTTCAATTATTGTTTTAGCACTCACCTCATAAATCCTCACACATGAAAGCCTTTATTTTTCCTCACAAATGTTCATAAATAGCCCTCCTTCTACTTCACAACCCCACCTGCCATGAGAACACATCAATCTGCTAATAAGCTGTCTCTAGCATATATGTCTTTTTTTTTAATGTATAATAACTTTAAGTTTTACTGCATATTCCAACTCTACTGCAGGTTAAATTACAGTAACAGACACCATGCAAGCAAGCAGAGAGAAAGTACACAACCAAAGGAGAATTCTCATTAAATATGTGATATACAGGCTTGCTCTATTACTGTACGATTCTTTTTTATTCCCCTTGCTCTTCTTACATTTATCATGATAAAATAATTTGTGACTGTTTACAGTGACAGTCTTCTAGTATAAACCTTAGCAGACAACAATAAATTCAAGAACAGCTTCTTCATTTTTATTTTTGTGCATGACATAATAACCCCCCCACAGTGAGCAAGTTCCCCTTTCCAGAATTTTCCTGGAGCAATGGTACAAAACTGTTGCTGCCCATTCAGAGCCTCCACTGCCATAGAACACATGGAAAATAAGCCAAACTCAGATGCTCTCAAGTTAACACCTGTCTGAGGGGGTCTGCTGGCAATCTCTACTTTCAGGCAGCTAAGCAAGGTGCCAGGATCTTTTTAAGCATTCTGCAGAGAGGAATCTATAAGCCTTTTTTGGGAGTCCTGAGCTAACCACCACAATGAGATGCTGAAAGTCAAATGGCTTGACAAATTTCTAGGACGAAAAACAAAATTCAGCCAATTAACAGAGAAAGGTATCATTTATACTTCAGGAATAATTGTGAAGTTTTCACCCCTCTTCTAAATAGGAGAACAAGAATGAATACTTATGCAGCCAGTCCCCTTCTTAATAGCTTTCTCCCCACTGCTTGCTTGTCCAGGTGTTTAACAGATCCCTTAAATATGAGTTTCAGAATGTTACTTCTGTTGCACCCTTCTTTGTTTCTTTACAATAAAATCTAAATTACTTTGTTTCCTTTTGCTATTTAACCTCAGAAGAGGGGTCTTGCACTAGCTACATGACTCTCTTTTACAACTACTTTCCCATACATTCATTGAAATCAAATGTATTTCAACTGGTTGAAATTTCTTGGGTTTGTTTTTTTTTTCTTTGAACTGCTGTAATGTAACACAAAACAGGTTTGGTTCTACTGGTTACTTAAAAGGCCTTAACTATATCTTAGTAATTTCTGCATAAGAGACATGACATCACACCCTTCACCTGCACCACGATACACAGCTCTTCACTGGTTTCCTCTTTTGTGAATCCAGGACAGTGCTGCAATCTATCTTCCTATGGGCTACCATAGCTTCTTTTGTAGAGTGCATCCATGAATACTTGGCAAGGGACTGAGAAAAAGGAATAGCTGAGACCACATTTATTTTCTATTTTTATCCAAACTCATTTTTTCTTGTCTACACTTAATTTCCCCATCACAGAAAGCCAGTATTTCAGAAAAAAAAGTAGTGATCATGAGTTCAAGGTTTTTTTATGAACAACCACATGAAGGGACTACTGGTGTGTTACTGAATGTTTCTTCATAAACACTCCCAGCCTCCTTTTATACCAGTGTACCACAAGACTTTATCTTGTTTCTTTAAAACTAAACTGGAGTGATCATTTGATTATTCCAGCCTAGGGAATAATTAATTATTCATAAACAAACCCGACTTCACTTTCAACCTGATATACATCAAACTGTTTAATCAGAAAAAATCAAGGCCCAACAACATGAAATATTTAATTTTTCTACTCCACTGCTATCCTCAGCATTCTTGAAAACTTTAGATTTTTTTCGGATTTACATTGGATTTGAGTACATCATTTTCAAACTAGTTCAAAGAGAAGCATACCTCAAGTATAACGAAATTCCCTAATTGTGTCACTTAATCATTAGAGATAACAGCATTTACTTTCAGAACTTCTCCAGTGATACAATTAAGCTCAAAGCTGGGATGTATTTTCTACTGTCAGCCAATCTATGAAGACAAAGACATACTGCAGATAAGGATTACATTCTACCTTTTTATAAAGACATCCACACCTGAAAAACTATTGTTTTAAAAATTGCAGAAATAAGAACAAAATAAAGGTACACAAAACTCTATTACTTTGCTGTATCTCAAGCTCCTTCTAACAGGCAGGTTAGACATTACTGACCACATTTGACAGGAGAACAGAGTGCAGAGCACAGAGAGAATCAGAATCTGGATTAGACATTCTATGCTGCACTTCAGCACCTACTTTTGCTTCAAACTGAAGCAAAATAAATGTTTTCCAAGCAATGTGCTATATATGTAGCACATATAAAAGCAGTTAAAAACCTTTTAGAATGAAGATATTTCGTAATACCATTTTGGTTGGTTTGGGTTTTGTTTGGTGTTTTTTCAAATGTTAAATGCCATTGTAAGTGACATCTGATCCTGATAACATCTGTTTTACTGGGTCATTTATAGCAAAACTGAAGGTGCAGAACTATGGATTCAGATAGCAGCTCCATGGAAGAGTGAGGAGCTACATCCTTTGGATTGTGAGGTCTTTTTTCAGAACAAGAGGGTACTAGACAATAGGAAAAGAACAAATATACGGATCCAGTGCTTAGTCATTTCATCTGAACTTGAATATTTGCTTCTCACAACCACCTACCACCAGATTTCACATCAGTTCAAAGGCAGCCAAGTTATCTTTTCTCTGCTTCTACATGCGGTGGCTGCCCCTCCTGTGTATCCAGGTATCAGAAACGAGTTAGGTCATGGTCAAAGATCATACGCCAAAAAATTTTAGTGTTGCTTTATAAATGGAAGAAAGATAAAAGACTTTATAGTGAGTGAGGTCAAGAAATCTCATAGAGGTTCACTCTGTAAAACATTTAACAAAAACTATTCAAACAGAGGGAAGAAGTGGCAACAAGCAGTTATTTCTGAGCTCCCAGGAACCTGTTTCTTCCATTAACACCTTATTAATGCCTCACAGGTGTTTCCCAATGCAGAGCCTGGCATTAGCAAGTCATTATAAAGAGAAACAATGAAGAGTCCTATTTCCAACAGCCAAGAAATTACAATGGTATCTATGAAAAAGCAGAAAGAAGGAGAGAATGTTCTATTGTAACCATAGGTTTCTCACATTTATGGTATATTTTAGGGAGCAACCATTTTTCCTGGGAAGAAAAAGCCTTCAACAGAGGCTAGGTACACAATACCAGTCTCTTTGAACGCATCCCACCTAATCTGTAAAAAAGGTCTTGAGCTCAAACCACTGTGTCCTCAGGAACTATTGATAAAAACCAAACAAAACAGTAAGACAAAAGCAAGCCTTGAATATGAACAAACAAGAGATTTAATTTTCATTTGATTCTACAATGTATTTCAGCTCCTGAATGCCATGGGCTCCGTGTTCTGCGAAAGTTCTCCACTTTGACAGAGCATATCCTATGTGCAATCATATCCTGGGCAAAGCCTTAGTGACAATTCTCAGCAGAATGCACCTTCTCAACACTCCCATGGTACAAACAGTGTAAGCCATGCACTGTTTCAATGACAACTTTTAGGGTAAGATCAAGCACCTAGAAACAATTCCTGAAACTGATCCTTCTCAAATACAAACAACACCTGACACCACTCATCACTCACCCCGTACCAAACAGCAATGCTAATACCAAAGAACTGAGAGCCACCCCTGATACACAGACCATGTTTCATTGGGCACAGTTTCTCAGGCTGCTTTCCAATTCTTTCAATCTCATGACAGAAAACTTTACGAAGTTCCTGTTCAGTGAAGAATACACACCCCTCCAATACAACCAAGCAAGATGAACAAGCAACTACAAACATTTTCTGTAAATCAGGTGAAGGACAGATATAGGTATCTATGTACCACAGCTTCTGCTTTGTTAATCTAGAGATTAGGTTCTTTCTTATATTACTAGTGTTTAAAAAAGAGCACAGTAATACCAAAGGAAAAAGGAGAAAAGCTTCACAGAAGCTAGCATTGTACAGAGTATTCACTCAGAAGAACCTGCACAGTAAACACAAGAGGACAGAGAAGGGAGGGAAGTCTGGCTCCAACTTTAAGAAAGCACACACAGAAAAACTCCAAATCCACCCCGGACCTTTTTTCACTGTAAGCAATCAATATTGCACAGGTAAGTTGAGATTCCTACACAAAACAGCTTCTATAACCTTGCAAGAACAACCACAGGGCTACTCTGTATTCCAACATGTATCAGTTAAGAGAAAAACCCTAACTTATTGAAAGTACACACTTCTCATTATCCTGATCTGTCACTCTGATCCTACAGCCATTAAAAGTTCCCTAACTTAAAACAATAATGTCATCTATAGTTCTCTTACCTGGACACTAGCACACACCAGCACAGTTCCAAATAGGAGCTCCTTGCCTCATCCTGCTTTTCTGATGGAGATTTAGCATGGCTGGCTATGCTTCCTATAGCTGACACAAGTTACCTCCCTAGAAAGTTTGCAAGGTTTTCAATATCTGATGCACTCTTTTTTTTTTTCAGGCAAGTAAAATCTCTATTACCAATCATGTTGCTACTGAAGTTACAGTGTGCATTTTAAAACTGCTTAGATATTATCCTATTAACTTCAGAAGTTAGCAGGAAGATGAAAACAAACTACATTGCAAGAGAAAATGTAATATAAAAATCAGGAGACAGAAAATAGTTGTTTCACATGCCTTTAAGAGGTATCTACAGTTCCCACCCAAACAGAATTTTGGGTGAAATGCTAAATGATCCTTTTGGAAAGCTCGCCCTCACGTGGTAACCAACATCTCTGCAAAACCAATTTTCTTCACAGCTCCCAAATAACTTTTCTTCCTCCAAAACTACCTTGAGTCAGTGCTCACACCTGCCCAGGTACTGGGACGACTTCTCCTAGTGGGAGTGTCCCAGACACATGCAAAAACATATGCAACATTCTGCCCTAGAGGCACATTTCCTCATCTATGGGCAAGGTCAAAATTATTAAGAACATTCTTTTCTCATAGCTTGTTTATTAAAGTCTCCTCAGTATTCTCTCTGCATTTTTCTTCTAAGCTTAAAAGTTACTGAGTAGGACCAACCCACTGTCTCCAGAAGAAATTTAAGGATACACCCATTTCACACAAAAGAAGAAAAAAAAATCTTGAAGGAAGAAAACAGACACTTCTGACTAAATAGTAAGTTGAAGGAAATCCCATTGGAAGTCACTCTTTAATTTAACAGCACTGTCAAAATGTAGGGTTAGAAGACAAGTAGCAAATGTATTTACAAAAACAACATCTACTCAAAAATACTGAAACATATTCCAAGCATATGTATTAAGGAATAACCAGCTGTGGCACCAAATAAAAACTATTAAAAACCAAAAGCAGAACTCAATAGGACTGTCAGTGAAAACATTTGTTTGCTTAAAAAAATCCATCAGAAATAATACTGTTCAAGTGTGCAGAAAACCAAACTTACACAGAAATAATGCAACTGATTATCAAGATCATTGTTCTGCATAGACAGAATATCACCCCATTCTTCCTACTTGGCCTAGTTTTATTTTTTAAGTATTTAATTAATTTAAGAAGTTTTAATTTCATTATGATTTAGAGTCTAGTCTAGACCAGGAAATACACAATCATTTCAAAGAGAAGTGAGCTTTTTTTGTAGTACTTGCATTATTATATGTGCCAGTTATGACAGTGTCACAGACAGACATTATGTTCTTATGATGGAATACCCTAATTTGTTGGGCTTTTTCACTTCAAGTTTTTTTAAAGGACTATTTCATCTCATATATTCTTTACTATATTTCTGAATAATTTTTATTTAAGCAGCATTTTCCATCTTTTTTTTCCTCTTAAAGATCAGGTAAGCTGAAAATACTAACCAAAAGCAATGGTCCTGGGAACAAAATAGATAATGGTTTGTAATACAAGGATATTATTGTTCTGGTAATGTAAGAAAATGTCCAACAGAGGGTGATAGAGACCATACATTCGTTAGAGACAACTCAGTTATCAGTTTTCTGAGTCAGCTCAGAACTGCAATTAGAACAAGTTTCTGGCCCTTTCTGAATTAGTTTGAGATCAAGGAAAGCTTTAAAGCACAATCAACTTCACCCAGATCTATCCTGCACAAAGGAAATTCAAAGCTATGGCTTTGCTTGCACTAAGAAAAACAGAACTGAAACAAACATGGCATTGTCCAGATGTGCACAAGTAAGAGGAATTGGGAGATGCAGAGGACAAGACTGTATTCATCAGTGATTTCCCCTGGCAAACCAACTATTTAAACTGAACTTGACCTTTCACTATTTGAGTTCATGAGTCACATCTGAGCCACTTCTGCATCTTTTGCCAACACATATAGGAAACATCAGCCAAGCGTCAAATGCCCCTCCCTAGGAATTTATTTCTTTCACTAACCTTACTTGAAATATTACATTTTTTAAACACTGTAACATTTTGTTTAAAATTGCCACCATCTTACAAAAAGTGTATTTATTCATTGCAAATGGACTCTACACAGCAGACTGCAAAAAGTCAACACAGCAGCTCCTTCTGAACCCATGAAAAGTAACCACTCAAATGTCTTCTAGGAGAACATCACTGCTGAGTAAAAGGAGAGCCAGTAAGACCTGAGGCAAACATGGCCCAATCAGAAAAGTTAGACTACAAGCAGCTATAAAGCAATCAAAAGAAACCATTCTGTTGGAGACTCTGAAAAATATCTCCACTCTAAAACTGAATCAAAGAAAGATACTGTATTTCTTTCTTATTCAAGCTTTCAGTTTTTTTGTTCTGATTCTTTCAAAGAACCTCTTCTATAGAAAGTAAAGTATGTGGAAAAAGCTCATTGGCAGATACCTTAATTGTGGCTAAAACACCTCCTGAATCCATCCCTTCAGCACTCCTTAGTTTGTTCTCAGTAAATACAAACATTAGTTACAAAATCACCCAACCTGTAATAATAAAAGTTAATGGTATTCACATCTACTTTAATAAAAATTTTTAAAAAAGAAGCAGCAGCAAGTTTAAGCTAGCATTGCCCAGGTTTGGGCAGCTCAGGCAGCCTGGGCAGCTCTCCCTTACCTTGCACTGCCCTGCCACACAGATGGCTGTCCCGTTGGGGTCGCAGGGGGTGCCATCGATCACTGTCTCCGCCTGGCGCACGTAGAAGCGGTAGCCGATGGCCCGGCAGTTCAGCTCACACTTCTGACTCCCCTTCACTGTGGACACAATGCAAGCCTCGTTACAAAGAGCACAGCAGTAGACTGGAAAAGGAAAACTCCTTAAATGAGCAGTAAGGTCTGAGGGGAAGAAACAAAGATGCAAACTATGCATTCTAGGTGACCACATCAAATGAATGGTGATTAAGAAACCAACTCCAAGGTAAGCACTCCAACACACCTTATGACAATGTACCTCAGTTGTTAACAACTGACACTTCCCTAAAAGACACAGAGTACTTTTAGTTCCATAAAAACATTGCCCAGTTAGTCTTCTTCATAGTAACATGTTATGGGATTTCATAACTCCTGAGTGTCAGAAAAAGTACACCATAATCAGAAGGATGTGCATCAAATCAGGCTCACTTATAGTCTCCAGTCTGTTCAGGTCTGTTAGGCACACAAACATCCAGCACTAAGAAACATTTTAAACAAGACAGATGCACATTTTTAAAAATTCGGTTGTTTTTTCTCTTCATTTTTACAAGTTACACTTTAGTGGCTATTCCATTAAAAATTCAACTCTTCCATTCTGTTCTATTAAGTTACATTTTCAAAAATGTATAAAATGCATTATCATTCAAAACCCTGTGATTTCTGCTGACATGCAAGAACCAACAGGAAATCAGTCCACTGAACTCTGGGTGAGAGGCACACAGAAGAAGCAAGACATCTCTCCTGTGAAAATCTGTTCCTTGAGCAGATACAGTCTAACAGTCCCCACATCTTATGCTATCAGGTTTGTTAACACATTTGTGTAGCCTTTCTGTTGCAAATCATCTGTCATGTCAGAGTTGCTCTCAGCTTATTACCCCCATTTGCTAACTTACATAACAGTATCTTCAGTTTCTTTCCAACTGAGAGTAGAATTGATACACAGTGGCAGCGAGTTCCAAACAGAAACCTTTTTCTAATGACAATACTGTCATTGCTGCCACAATAATGAACTAAAATTCCTCTCACTTCATAAAGCTTCAGCTCATCCCCTATACTGAAACTAAAACCTACTGTTTAATCTAGATGTCAAAGGAGATGCTATGTGCCCTCGTTTAATGCTAAAACATTGCGTTCACAAGATTTTCTACTTGACTTCAGTGTATCTTTGAATCTTCAGCTAAGACATAACAAAAAGCCAAAAGAAATAAAAGCAATCAGTTCAGATACATACTAAACAACTATTTCCTGTAAAAGTACCAAATTTTCAGCTCAACTTCAGTTACCCCCTGTGCAGACACAGGATTAATGCAGACCAATTCTGTATCTTAGATTTTGCCTGACACAGCTGAACTCATTTAACTGCTACTCATGTACTGTGTCTGACAATCTTCTGATAAAATCCACAAAACATCTATTAATTTTAAGAGAGGTCAAAGATCTGTTTACCTAGTTGGGGTTTTTTGCATGGCATGTTCAACTAGGTCATTCTTCCATTGGCTACCATTTTTTTTTAGATTCACTAAAATCATTCCAGTGACTTCACTTAGTTATTAAAAAACAACAACAACAAAACCCCAAAAACCCAAACTGAAGTACTTCCTGCAGTTCGATCTCCAAGTCTAACAGTCAGGTCTAATGATAAACTGAGCTTTATTTTTAGCAGCTTCATCACTTCACACATAACTATATTCAGAATTCTCAAATAAATATAATCCAGTTTCAGTGATTCACTACAATTTAAGTCAACTTATCCTTTTCTCTGTCTGAAAGTGTCCTATTTTTATAACATGCAAAGCTAGCAATCATGCAGCACCTCTGGAGAGTACATTTTCTTATCTTTCCATTCTCTAAAATCAACTCAAGCAAGCCATTTAGGGTTTCTGAAATGTCCTTATCTTCTGTGTTGGTTCCCTTAAGTTCAGTGTCCTGAAACCTCACATTCCCATATTCTTCCTCTACTGATTCTCCACCATAGTTTTGATACTTTAAAATATTTATTCTTTAAATAATTAGCTGGCTGGCCTTTTAGATCTCAGTAAAAGTTTTGTGCTACTTGGAGATGAAAAAATTACCTGCTAGATTATGGTATTTTTTCCTGGAACTCTCTCTTCCTTCACTTCTGTGATAGGTCAGTCTACTGCATTGCTAATGCAGCACAGTAACAGCCCTGAGCAGACTGAGATTACTTGCTGTGTAAAAATATAACTCCCATTTCATTATTTCTGTGTTTCACTCTTTCTTATCAGGAGCTGTTCCCGCTCACACAAAATGAAGTATTATAACAGTCACTGTCTTTGACCACAAACAAACAAATAAATCAGGCTTTAACAACAAACATACCCTATAACCTTCTGGCCTTCAATATTCAGATTCTTTTGATGAGTACCTGTAAGGTACTGCCTTGATTAGGCATATACCAACCACACCACCTAAAGACAACATTCCTAAATATGAAAGATCTGAAAAAAACTTGTCTACAAAGAGCAAAATGTGTTAACTGAATTGCCCCTGCTGAATGACAGGCATTTCCCATAAGGATTTTATGTAAGCATTATGTATTATTGTGAAAGATGCAGAAATTACAGCAGAACAAACACATTTTAGAATTCCCATGTAGAACAAGACACCACACTAGTAAAAAAAACCTCCCTTACCCTGTGTTCTGCCACAATTCTTGAGGTTTTACAGTTTAGGTGGTAGGTCAAGCTGCACTAGTGCCTTGGCAACTGGACATAAAATGTCAATTAAAGAGCTGTGAGATTCCACGCAGGCCACATTTTTGAGTCCCATGTCAGCTGATCCCAGACTTCACAAAAGGATCTGTCTGATCCCCCGGGATACAGAAAGGCTTCTAGGTGAAGGCCTTCCCAACTAGCTGGCAGCAAGACACATTTTCACAAAAAAAAACCCTCAGCTCTTTTCAATTGTGACAGTTTCTAGGACAGTTAATTATACAGGTACTGTTTAACATGTCCTCCTAGTGTAATTGGTTTTTATTCACATGCTCACCTTAGCACAACCAAGTCTTTGTGCAAAGTCTCACCTTATCCCACCTTATTTAATAGTGAACTTGGGTGAAATTTAATGTTACCACACAGGTTCTGCCAGACATATTCATTATTGATATAACTGAAGGAGGTGCCTTTAGTGAACAATCCTGGTAATATGTAATGTTTGGTTTTCATTTTACAGACTGAAAAAGTATCTAAATCAAAAAATCAGTACTTTCTTTAAAACATCCTTACCAAACTAGTCTTAAGTACCTCAGGGACATCCTGGTCTTCTCCAAACTGGAAGACTCAGGAGTTGGTTTTTTCCCAAAGTCCTCTGTTGAAACTTTGCTTACACCTTACCCTATGATGAATAAGAGCCAAGCATGCTAAAGCAGGACCACAGCACAGTTCTACCATCTTCCATGTCCCCAATAAGAACACCAATACCTCACATTTTACAAACTGCAGCTGCTCTGCATCACACAGCACACTTTGCAGTAAAACTTTCCACCATTCTTCTAAGATTGATTTTACTGATCAAACTTAAACACAAATATCCACACATTTCATTGCAGATTTCAGTGCAGTAGAGATTTGAGGAGAAAAATTCAACTGCCAAACATATGCACACATATTTTAAAGGGGAAAAGAGTAATTTATGTGTTATCACACTACAGCCAGTGGCTGGAGTTCAAACTGTCTCCAGCAGCGTTTCCGGCTGAGGCCTCTCCTCAGGCCCTGCAAAGGGGACGGCAGCCGCATGCCCGCTGGAGGAAGTGTCCTCCACCGGGATTCACAGGCTAACAGTCAAAGATCAATCCTGATCTTTTAATCCCACGACAAGGAAAGCACTGGTGTATCCGAGCCCACGACAGGCTCCCGGCCCGAGACGGCGTCACCGCGATGAGGCGAGGCCGGTCCGACGCGGGCCCCTCAGGGCGAGAGCAGCACCGCGCACGGGCCAAACGCGGCGTGGCCCCAGGGAGAAAACTCCGGGGAGAGAGTAAAACAAGCGAAAACTCCCTGCAACTGAACACGCTCGTTCTTCTCTCGTTCTCGGCCCGGGTCCAGCCACTCCCCGGGAGCGCAGCCCCACCTACGCCGTCTCCCAGCAGGTTCAGCCCTGAGGGAGCCGATGGCCCTAATGGACCCAGCGAGGGCCGGGCAGTGCCGGCAGCGATGGCGGTCGTGCCCTCCCTCAGCCGCTGCCCGGCGCGCCGGGCGAATCAGCCCCTCTGTGCGCCCGCCCCTCTGCGAAATTTCACCCTCATCCCACGCCCTTTCGTTAAATTAAAGTGTAATAAATTAAAGTCCTCACAAAACACCCTGCCCAAATTTAGAAACCGTGCACAGTAAAACAAGGCAGAAAGTCACCCCTTCGGAAACATTCCTACTTGCAGGGGTTTGTGAATAGACCTGTTTGCATTTCATCGAGAAAGGGCAATTTCAAATCGTAGCACTGTGCTGAGCGGTCCTAGTGCCATGCTGAGGGGCCCTGGAGCGGCACGGTGGGATGCACAGTCCCCCAGTTCCAGCCGCCTTCCCTGGGCTGGACAGGGCTGGCACAGCCCACGGCCGGTCACCAGCGCTGGACACCACGGCCGGTCACCCTGGGTGGTGACCCTGAACCACACGCGTTCCACCTTCCACACGACCAGAATCCCCCAGCACTGCACAGCCCCCGTGTCTCACTCTCCACCCAGGCCTTCTGCCTCCTCACCCTCCACCTGCACACCACAGAGTGTGTGGGAGGGCATTTGGACTTCATGTCAGCTCTTCTCCTCCTTCAGCTTCCTCTTCCAACACGTTCTGCATCCTCACCAAGCCCCCGCCCAAGGAAAGGCTGTGGGAAGGCACATGGTGGATAAGGAGGCTGTGACGGAGCTGCTCTGCAGCGAGCTTGAAGAAATAGAGAGAGAGCTCAGCAGGCAGCTTGCCAGTGCATGGAATCGCAATCTAATGATATTCTTTGGAAAAAAAAGTCAGAAGAAAAAGCATTCCAACCACAATACCTTTGATAAATAATGTATTCAGTTGTTCAAAGGGAAATTAAAAATAGCCACAGACCAAAAAAACCCCAGGAAATAATACCCAAATCAAATAAGAATGGAACTATCAGTAAACTAAATGACACTGTACACTGACTGTCCTTAAAAATGTACCAAGTTCTTCCTTTCTGTCTCAGCTCCGGAGACTTCAAGCTGCTTGGAGCACGTACTGCCTCTCACAGCACGCACACGAAATCTCCTGCCACAGATAACACTGGCTGTAAGTGCAATCAGAATAAATGATACAATAAAGGAATTTCACGTTCCTCATGCCATGAGGCAGGGACTGGAATGTACAAAACCTCCTTGATGGTTCCTTAGTCAAAATCTTACTTTAATGTGAGATCCAGACTCCCTGTTGTTATCTACATAGCAGTTCTAGTTCTCCACAGAACATTACAGAATGCTTTTACCATTTGTCAGTTTTTGTAAGTTTGCCTAAACATCTAAAAATAGTTAATAACAAGCTGTGCAATTTGAGAAACGTGCCTTGAGGGTGCCCACACAGAAGTGGCATGCACACTCTTGGCAAGCAAATATCACAATCATGTTAATACTACATTATGGGATTAAGTAAATTTAAATTAGGCTTCATTCTGTGTGCAAAATGCCTTGTAAAGTCAACTTCAGTGCTTCTCCATAACAAGCCAAGATACACTCATCCATGATGTGTCAGAAGCAATTGTTCCAGGAACAAGCTGTCTCTGCATAGCTCAGTTATTTTCAGGGCCCAGCTTGCCATGGGCTGTAATTCAGTATTTACTCACGATAAAAGCAATGAATCTGCTTTACAGGAAGTGTAATGAAGCATAGCAGACACTGGAAAAACTTTTAAGAGATGTGCTTATGTCAATCCATGTAACATCTCCTTTAGTTAAAGCTTATCAGCGCTGAGATTGGGTGGGATTTCAGCAACAGACATGCAGGTGACCAACATTATTCCCTGTGAGTGTGGTGAGGCCCTGGCACAGGCTGCCCAGAGAAGCTGTGGATGCCCATTCCTGAAAGTGTTAAAAGTCAGACTGGATGGGGCTCTGAGCCACCTGGTCTAGTGAAAGGTGACCCTACCCACAGCAGGGGGGCTGGAACTACGTGATCTTTAAGGCCCCTTAAAGATTTTCTTCTCATGTAGGAAGTGCTTCAAGACACACACACACACATCCAGGGAAACAAAGACAGGTCCAGTATGCTTCAACAGAAGTCTGGTCCTTTCACACACTGCTGTGGCTGTAAGCTGGCAGCTCCATGGTAGACTTAGAGTCTACAGCAGGCCAGAAACAGCTAAATGTGGCAACTCCACACTGATCAGCAGTGATCCCTGCGGAGCTTGGGGTGGACAGCAAGTGCTGGTGTACTACTAAACACAGGCAACCAACCCAGTTTACACAGCTTCCTATACAAAGAAGGAAAATGCATATGAAACGTAACACACCACGTCCTCTACAAAAGCCTTCAAGAAAGCAGAGCTACTTTATTTAAGGTTTCCCTGTTTAGGCTAATAGACTATGTGGGCTTAGTTATCAGAACTGGAGCATGAGTTCAGGCTTTGGAGTTTAGGAGACTATAAGGTCCGTGAAGGAAAACTGATCCTGAATCAGGTTGGTTTTCCACTGATAGACAGTTACAAGTTTTTGAGGTGGCCAGAGGAATAATGCTTTTTACAGCAGTTATCATATGCCAGATTTCTAAATAACAATATGCAAACATTTTCCAGGAAATAATTATCATGTAACTACATTTGGGCTCTCCAAAAGAAATAGTAATGTGATGTGGTCTGTTTAATTTGAGTCTCTTTTGATACTTTGTCCTTATTAGGCTTGGGAACGTCTCTTGACAATAACCAGAAAGGGTCGTGTTTATTTTTTTTTCTTTGTCCCTTTCAGTTTTGTTAACTTCTTATAAACTTTTATTACTTTAGTTCAGATTTTTTTTCTAAAAACATTTTCCATTCTTCATTCCAGCGATGGAGGAACATTGCCTCTTTTTTTTTTTCCAACTTCTACATTTCATTTTCTCATATAATAAAGATGTTTATTACTTCACCTTGTCTCAACAATTTAATATATATTTGAAATATGGTCTGCACTGGGGTTTTGATATTAAGTGGAAAAAACCCCCAAGCTTTTATAATGAACCTGCTTAGACATTTTAACAAGCATGGAGCCCAAAAGGAAGATGCCATCCCAACAAATTCTTCACCCTTTCCTCAATATACCACAGTTTTTTCTACTCTTCAGTGAACAGAATATTTCTGAAAGGCCACAATGTTCCATAAACTTGTCTTCATAATTAGTGTTTAAGGCAAAAAGAAATTTGCAAATGTTGTCATTTACTTCAATTTCCCTGGTATGTCCATTCCTCCCAAATCTCTCTGTCATTAAAAAACTATTAGTAATATCTTATAGATTTACTGTCATGCATTAAAAGTAACTGGAAAGTTGATTACTAGTCAATGAAATTCAAATAAACCAACTAGAAACAAGTAATTCATAAAACCTCATGCATATGAGTCTCTCTTGATCAGTTGGACGTGTGAAGATCAGCAAAAAGTTTAAGTTTGATGTGCTTCTATGAAATTTCAGTGCAGCAAAGCACTCAGTTGAGTGGCTCGCATGGGCACCTGACCAGTAAGTACTGTTGGCTTCAGTACAGCTGACACAAGTGATATCTTTAACAGAGGCTCGAGGCCAGCACCCCTTTAAATGATATAACCAGGTAATGTTTCTTCCACAAATCTCGGTTTTTACTGTGCTACATCTGGAACTTCTTTCTGAATTTTAAGGGGAAACATCCCCCTAACTCCTAAAAATGCCTTTTTTCACCTCAGCCTTTCACGTGTTTGCCGCCACAATCCAGAGAACCATTTGTCAGCCAGTGGCCACTGGATGTCTCCACTGGCCTATGCAAACAGATCAAAGTTCTCCATCAGTGGAAAGCTCTTTTAAAAGGCATTTATCTCGTTTACAAGCCATCACTTCACTTTCCAGAGTGCACAGCAGCCACACAGAGTTGCCCTCTCTGGCCCTCAGCAGAGGCAGGGGATGGCAGCTTCACATGGACTGCACTTCTGGTGAGGTTTCTCAGAGCAGCCGCCAGTGCTTAGATCAGAATTATGCAGATGAGGCTAGGTAAGCAGAAGAAAACCAAAACTCAAAACTTTTTATTTCTGTTTATATCCAGTGACAGCTAAAACTGTATCAATAAAACCCTCATAAGACGATGATATCATAAGATAAACCATTAGGATTTCACAAAAGATGCCTTTTCTTGCAGTGATATTATACAGAATTCATTAAAAATAAAATTAGAATATGCAGGAAACATATTATTTTAGACAAAACAACAGAGGAAAAATAATACAACTAGTCTAAACAATCTCATTTTCCAGACAGATTTATATATTTATTTATACTGGCACTAATCAGAGAAAACCTGCTACATGCAGTGCAGTTTCTCATCTGGAAAAATACCAAAACGTGCTCCATCCCCTGAAGTGCTGACCACTTCCCGAGGGACACTGAGAGCTATCATTCCCAATTGCTCTTAGCCTGGGATGTTCTGGAAGGAACTCGATACTGCTTTCTGTCTCTTTACAATTGGAAAGAACTGAGTATTTCTGTTTGTCTGTATTAGAATCTTACTGGCCTCTGGAATCTCAACTAGCATCCAGATCTGTAATTTGAAATGTGATTTTAGGCCATCAGCAAACTAGTAGACCCAAAAACTTGGAACGTCAAATACTGTTAAATAATATAAATCAGTATTTTGGCAACATTAATAAATACACCTTCAAATCCTGCCTTCAGACTTTCCACAGCAAGCTTGGTCAGTTCTATTCAAATCGGTTCTACTGCTTCATGTCACGCTTCAGAATAGTAAGTGCCAAAGGTAAATGGGAAGAAAGGAGATTCAAGTTTAGGCTTGTGATTCCCCCAGCAGCACTCCAGACAAAAGCTTTCAGTCACCTCTCAAGGAAGCATATATAAAGTTAAATGTCTTAGAAGTCTCTCTCCTATTAAAACACGAACACTACAAACTCCCGAAGTAACGCTTATCATGAAAAGACCACAATACCCACATCTCTAGCATTTAACAAAACTCCAAGCAAGGCTCCACAGAAAGCCTTGCCTCATGTAACCGGATGGCACGCTCTTCTCCATGCACTCCTCACTGACGTGCACCCTAAGATTTCTTTAATGTGAAGATAAAGAAGGACCAAGCGGCCAAAAGTGACAGCAGGGAAGGAGGGAACAAAATGCTATTTCTCAATATCAGCTCCCAGACAAAATAAACCAGCTCTCACTTTGTTACATGACTGGCAAAAAATCTTTTTTTTTCTTTCTTAAACAAAACTTGCTCTGAGCTGTACAGTTTGCATTAAAGTCTAAATGTTTTTTGAAGTTACACTTTTCTGAGTTATTTAGCTTGGGGGAAGAAACCTAACATTATATCTTTAAAAATTAAAATTGTTACATCACTATTTACAAGAAATGATGACACAATGTTTTTAAAATCATTGCATATAGAAATCAACTTTCATTTTACTTTAATTACACAATTCAGAGACAATAATAATAATAATGTTTTCAGTTATCTCCGTCGGCAATTTTTATAGTTTCTTTAAACAGACAGATTTTGCCAAAATTTCCCAGAGAAATAATTTTGGATGAACTCACAAAAATCCCTGTCATTCCCTGCCTCTTTTTCCTTGCCATCTCCAGAGGAAGCAGTCACTTAGAAATGCTTCCCCCTCCCACCCCCAAAAATTCAGTTCCTGGACTCATTTCATATCCCTCTGATGGACAACCTCACCATTTACAGTCTTCTATGCTGACATGAACACGGCCACTTTGATGAACACAGACTTAAAAATCTACTACCTGTGCTTGTATAAACTAAACTAGTTTTATACTTGTTATACACAGGATACACATGGATCAATGTGAAAAGCAAGGAAAGACACTAAACTCCTTTTCTGAAAGGTTTGTAGCTGAGGATTCTTTGCTCTGGAACAACACCAAGAAATTACCACCTGAGGAGCCACAGCAGAAAGAATGAAATAAGAAACAAGCAGCAGCTAAAAGACAGCCCCAGACTCACGGTCACTGTCCCTTAGGAAATACTTATCAGTATGTCCTGACTGAGCCTTATACACTTACAGATTGCCTTAAGATTAAAAAAAATACTATTGTGGGGTGAGGAGTGTTTCTGAAATAATAAAAAATACTTGTACTCATTTAAATATTAATATAGCTATTATTTGGTTGAAAATGTCCTAACTGTATTTCCATGGGCTCTTGCCACAGTCCTTTAAGACGCAAATAAATTCTAAAGGATTACTTAAAACATTCTGTGCTTTTATTTACATACTTGAAGATATTTATTTCCTTCACTCTCATAACCATCAGTTTAAAACACGAAATGTTCATTAGAGCAATACTTTCAGTAGGATTCCAGTGACCTGGAGCTCAGTCAGTTAACTTGAAAGCTGCTTCCCTTCTGGTAGCAGATAAAGCCCTAAACATTCAGTGTTTCACATTACATTTCATTTTTAAGACTATTCTTATATAAAAAGCTATAATGATCATTGATGAGACTCCAGATTTCTTAGCAACTTTGCTTCTAATTTTTTTCTGTGTTTCCAAGCTTTGCATGCCTTGATTGTTAGATGTTAAGATTCCTCCAGAAAACTGAAAGGTACCAACTCAGTGATCTTTTCTCAGGGAAGATCTAACTGGAAGGCACTGGGAGGCAGCTATTGCTTCCTGATGCTGGCAGCTGGGCTCCACCAGCTCTGACTGTAGCACTTTGGGCCTCCATGCTCTTAGCAACTGGATTTCAGAACAACAAAGCTTAAGTTGTCTCATCTCCCGTATCTCTCTCAGCCAAGGGGAAAACAGGTGTCTCATAAAAGACTATTTCCACATTGAGAGTTCTGCCCTGTGAAACAAGGATCTGTCTCTCCTGTACTCATCTGTGGCATCACCATACATCCCACTCCTACAAGCACAGCAGTAGAAACCAGTATGGAGGTGTCAAGATAAAAATCTTGTCAAACCCCTTTAATTTCCTTCTACAAACAGGCTCTGCATGCAAGAGAAGCAGTGGCTGTGATTTAGCTAGGCTTTTCAAAGTTGTCTGACACTTCTTCAGTGAAAAATGACATCTGGAAGTTACTATAAGAGACGTGTAAAGCTGTTTTGAAAACTAGTTACTAATACTACTCAGTAATTCACTGGCTGGGTTTTAGTACCCACTGAGTAAGAATCTGCAAGATCTTTCCCAAATACAGCTCCAGCTTATGTATTCATGCATGAGGTAGATGATGTGATATCAAGAGAGATTCACAGGTAACACCAAGTTGGGAAAGGCAGCAGTGATGGAGGGAAGGATTAGAGCTCAAAAAATATGCTGACAGCTTGGGGAAGGGTCTGAAAAGGCAGGATGAAATATAATACAGATTGGTATGATATCCTACATTTGTGACAGAGCAACCACCTGCACAAACACAGACTGCAAAACTAATGGAGAAGCAGTAATTATACAAGGAATCTGGAGCAATGACAGTGGGTGTCATTTAATGTGAGGCACTGAAGGTGTGAGCTTAACAAAAGAAAAGCAAATACTGTATGGGGTCAGTATAAACCAGAAGGCAATGTGCAAATCACAGCAGAGACCAACATTCAGTGCAGCATTATCCACTTCTGATGGGCCACGTGAAGACAATCCAGAGGAGAAAGTGAGCGACCAGCGCTTTAGTAAACACAGCTAAAGAGAGAAGATTCAAATAATAGAAAAAGGGGAAAAAACAGAAGGGATGACAGTCTCTAGGTAGAGATAAAATACAAAAGGGAATAGAAGTCTTCCTATGTGTGCCGTGAACCAGACAGGAGGTAATGGGACAAAGCTGTGGCATGGAAATCTATATTACACTTCACAAAAGACTTCCACCAGAAGGAATAACTAAGCACCATTTGCTTATGGAGACTGCAGAATCTCCACCACTGGAGACTGGCACTGGACAATCTGAACAAGCACAAACTGTGCTCTTCTAAAGGGTTCAATTTCCTAACTTCAGATCTTACAGACCACACAAGCCTTCCTATGTTTATTTATTGACTTATTCCTCCTTCCATAGTGCCTAGTTATAATAGACACAGAAGTCAATTTTGTTCAAAATGTATTTGCTGTCATGTAGGAACCGTTCAGATACTGTTGTTCCCCATCAAGGAAACTGTTACCATTCACACAAACTGTTTCTGCATGAATAAACCTCTCTCTGCAGCTTTTCCCCAAAGAAATGTCAATGCTCAAGTGCAGCCCTAGATACACAGATGTTCAGAGTCCAAAATGACAAATAAGGAAGATTTTCTTGCACCTGTCTGGACTCTATCCCAGAGAATTGCACCAGGAACATAAAGTCTTAATTGTAAAAATATTTCCAATAGGTTAGGTTTTTTCTCTGGAAAGCAGTAAATTGTGACATTTCACAGTCTTGCAAATTCTACCTCTCATTCTTGACTGCAGAAAGCATAATAAATGTACATCATTTTCTGTCCCCAAAGTTATACATGGAAAGTATCTACAGCCTGATCAATGTACAGCTGTGAGTCCAACACAGTAAAAGTAATGTAACACTTAAAAATCTTTCTAAAAATGTTATCACCTATTATCTTAAATATTACACCAAAAGCAACCCACAGAGTAACTGCTACCTCAAATGCCTAGATAACATCAAAACCATATATCTGGGTTTCAGGCTGTTGATTTAAAAGTTTCTGTAATGAAATATGCTGCAATTGCTTCAAATTATCTCACGTACCCTGAAACACCATAGCTTCTACCAACCTAAGATTTGCCCATTGAACCATGTCACTATAAATGTCTTAATAGAATGCTGGAGACCAAACCATGAATCTCTAATAATAAAAGTATCAGGATGATCACATAGTAGTTAAGTAGAGCCTTAAAAACTGGACACTCCTTCTCTTGCATGGTAACATACTTGCTACCATCAAAAGGGAGCAATACAGAGCACATTTGTCTAATGCTTCACTTTTTCCTTTCCATACCACAGTAACCAACAGTTACCTCTGCGTGAAAGTATCAGAACCATTCCAAAGACCTGAAACAATAAAGTTTCTCACTTTTCTGAAAATTAACTTCAAGGTGTTAAATTTACAATCACCTTACAATGATGGTGTGAGGCAGATTAGCGTACGGCTTTGTGTCCATGCAGCCAGGCTACTCCACACAAAACAATACAGAATTTCAGTGGAGACGGGGACATGGCAAAAAAGTTTCCAAACCCTCAAGAAAGCTAAATTAATAAACCATGTCCAGCCTAGTTACATTCATTCTTCCCAAAGCAATTAGGGGGGAGAGGGAATGAATGTTTAATTGTGCGAGTGATTTTTAAATGTCTGTATCAATTAATGCTTGCTAACATAGCACAGAAAGAGGGACACACATCACTACAGCTCCCTTAAAATTTGCTAAAGCTCTTCACCCTGACCCTATCTCAAGTTGGACTCAGCACAACACAGTAATGCAGAAATCCTTTCAAGTCTGGCAGTAAGACTGCAGCCAAATATGTAAGCTATTCACAAATATTATCCAAAAACAGAGGGCAAGCACAGTTTGTGATTTAGGGTTCACCTGGTACAGACCTTTCAGAGGAAGAAACTGGGCTGGAACAGCAGAAGTAGCCTTACTAACTAAAGAATCTGAGGGGCAAAGAGGGGAAACTTCAGCAAAACAGTATTGTGAAAAATAACGGATCACACTCACAGGCTTTAAATATAAAATGCCCTGCTTTTAGCCAAAAAGCAGCTGTACAAAAGCTGATGCTAACGATCATCCATTTTCCATTGAAACCATTCTGTACTGGCTCAAACACTATAAAACTATATATGCACACACAAGCTTTCAGTGGCTCACCCTCCCCCTTTCTGAAATACTGCCTGCTCCTCTGGTGAAAATAAGCTGGTTAAGTCCTGTAAGCAGCCTGCTCAATATGATGCCCAATCCATAGTGCATAATCATGGATTTGGGGGAAAAAATCCACTTCTTTTAACAAGAAACACAAGAGGGTTTTGCACTGTGATTCAATACCCAGACTTGTAAAAGCAATTAAATATCCATCCTCACTCAATACTCTTTTATTTGGCATTTTCCTAAACTCCAAGATGCTTGGCAGGGAAGCAGGAGCACAGACATGAACTGGCACGGCCCTGTCCCTGCAAGGGAACAGCCTCATTGTACTAGTGCAACCCCTGTGCCTTTAAAAGAAAACAGAGAGTCAGAGGAAAACACAGGAGATCTTGAGCTGCATTAACTGCTATTCTTCTGGAATTAATAATTATGGAACAAGAGATGTTGCCAAGCAAATGATCTATTCAGATAGATTCTGAGAAGGAGATTACTGATGAAATAAATATTTTGAATTTTGTGGCTCTCTAATAGCCCACTGAGCTTCTGTTACAATACAGCCAAGGACACTGACCCTATCAAGCATTTTACTAAATAAACCTTACATACACTAACACTTCAGCTATTCCAAGTTTATTCCCTGTATATTGACCAGCTTACACAAGACACAGATATGGAACAAAATCATATATTAAATTAACAGCATACTCTTGAGAACTCCAGTGAAGATGCCAGAGAATTCAAAACATATGGAGGTATTTTCCTATGAACTATATTAAATAGGAAGAGGTATTAGTTACAACTGGGAATTACTGTAGACAGATATGAGCCACAGACACAGTGCAGCACATGATGTTTAACATTAGAACATCTCCAGTGCACATGAGGGCCTGATCCAGAAATCTGCACTGCCTTGGGGTGCACAGATGCATCAAGACAACTGTTTCTGTTCCTTTTTTCCTGACTGGAACACCTTCCAAGCTTTAAGTTATGCCACTAAGTAAATAAAGTAAAGTAGCACAGCTTGTTACATGGGATGGAAAACCAGCAGTACAGAGCCCTGGTGCTCCAGCTGGTATTTCTGACACCAGATCAGTCTTCTTAACAGTGAGTTTCAGTTTAGATTCCAATCCTTTTTCTCAATACTTCTACAGCACAGAAGACTCTTACCTCGGCTGTCTCCATTTCCAAAAACAGACTTTATACTAACAAGCTAGTTCACAGCAACTAAGGTCAATCGTGTTGGTTTTAAAAGACATGACAGAAATGCAGATGGAAGGACCTACAGACAGACATATCCATACAAACTTCAGAAAAAAATAGATGCAAATGTGTAGACATTACACTGCATTTTATAATACATAAAGTTATTTAAACTGCTTTATTTTCTAAATATTTTCCAACTCTCTTGTGTGTCCAGTCTGTATGTGTTTGGTCAAATTCTTTTACTGATGCTTGATGTCCATTTCCATTTGCAAAGACCTCTATGAGCACAAGGCCATGATTAGATTCTGCAACAGGCAGCAAATACAGGCACAGAAAATTCCCCGAGAATCTCTTCAACACTGGCTTTGAGTCCCTCAAAAGACAATAAGGATGGCTTATGGGAATGAGATGTGAATGAAATGTATTTCAACTGAGCTAAGCATGTTAGGAGACAACTGAAGTCAGAAAGCAAGTCTTGATCTAATGTTTTATTTCCACTGCAAGACAATCCCTTCGATGCGGGTGGTGATTGTGGATGGAGTGCTGATGGTACTGACGTGTGGCTTGGCACAACACAGCAGGACTAGGAATGGGAAAAAGCATGTCTGCTGGTTATATATGATTCAATATGCTTAGTTTAGATCAACTAGCTAACAGCAAAGATGAGCAATTAACTGCATTTCTCTTCTGTATTTCCATTGAAAGCTGTCGAGCTGGTTTCAGAGAAATTCCTAAAATGCTTACAGCATTGGCAAAATAAAAGTTATTCTCATCAGTTTTTCAACTGAAAACTCATTTATGGTTGTAAGAATTAAATTAATCATGACATTTAGTTTCTCCTTTCATGGCTTCAGGAATGATGGATAGAATAAACAACATTTTAGGCAGAATGCTTCATATTAGATCTTGCCATAGCTAAGACTTGCTTTATTGCATTGGACAAAATAGTAACCAGACGTGTTCTATAAATTACAAACCACAAAATCAGGATAAAACTTCCTTTTTTTTCAGAAGTACTCCCATAATTTCTGTGATGCTCACAAAGTACTGTGACAAGAGCCAAATGAGTACCCAGGCAGATGGGAGTCTCCTGCTGCCTAACATTGAATAGCATCACATCTGACAAGATATCACTGTGATTAAAACAGATTTATGCTCAGAGTCAAACAGCATTCAGATTGAGAAAGCACAACAAAACTGGCATCTGAGTCTTCATGCTTCTTAAAAGCAACAATTCCTGACAAGGAGCACTGCAAGCAAATCTCCATCTTCATGCAGCAGACACAGCATCAATTCTATCTGCAGCTGTTTCAGGCAAAAAAAGCTAACCCCATAGTTTGCATATTACTGCAATTATAATCTGACTTAATTTTAAACTGGATTTTATCCAGTATTCCTGCAATAACCCTGAGGAGACTTGATCCACTGATCCAACATACTTCAAATATCTTCTTTAATTTCCCAGTGACTAATGTACGTTGTTTCCATCAACATAATGTTTTAATCTAGTAAAGAAAGCCAAAGCTTTTAATTTAGAAAGTTCACCTTCTTCCTGTATATGCTGCACCTTCTCTATGTTCCCAGCTCCTGCCCCAAATGAAAACAGAACTTGAGGCACAGAAGGGCTAAATGTGTTGACCCAGCCAACCATAAGAACTTTCCATCTGGTCAAATGCAGATTTATGCAGCAAAAGCTGCTGTCCCCAGACAATAAGACCTTTGACATTTTTATGTTACACTTTCCAACTTAGCTATTATCACTTGAAAAAGTTCAATTTTTTTAAAAAATGAGGATGTTGCAAACATGCTGAGAAATCACTGAAAACAATTTTCTAGATAACTCTCACTGATTTTAACAGGAGCCACTCAAACGTCATTGTGGTGGATAATCACCTCAGCAAGCTAAAATGCATACATGAAAACAAATGTGCTAGTTTGGACCTACTCAGATTCATCCACACTTGAAGTATTTAAATATTGCTTTGCTGAATAGTAGCTAATGACCCTATACAATACCTGAAAGAATTCAGTATTTTTTCATGATCCCTTTTGCTCATGCTTTCCCTGTGCTCCTGCTCTGGAATGGGAACCCCGTCCCAATGCACATCCCTTGCACTGCCAAGACACCTCACTGAGCCACCACCCTCTACAAAGAAATCCTTTGGTTCTGCTCCTGAGACCTCATCTAAACCTTCTTGCTTCCTATACAGGATGCAAAGGAGGCCGTGGTCCAGCACAGCTGCCTCCTCCTCTGTGCAACAGGAAAGGCAGAGACAGACCACGGGCTGCTCACCCCAGCCCATTCCCCAAGGTGAGCAGCAGTAGCCAAAGGAACTCTGTAATTCCAGTTTCTGCAAGTCAGGATACTAACTAACTAAATAAATAAATAAATACTGCAGAATGATCTTACTGAAAACCCTCCAAATTTTAGTAGAGCAACAATCTCTTAATATTGTTTGAACACAAACCAGAGATTGAGTGTTCTGCAATAAAATCTCTGTCAGTGACGCTAACAAAAATATTAAATTTCAGCAATATGCTGACTTTTTAAAAACAGACATCTGTTTGTATTTAGGTTCTTCATGTGACTATATTCAACAACAACGAAAGGATGAGAGCATTCCTTCCTCCAAATCTCTCCAGAACTGGTAGGTGACTATCAAGCTGATTAAATTGAGAAATCAGCATTGTAGGAAGTCAAATCTGGCAAATGAATCACGTAGTCCTTGTTCAGGGGAGAGACTCCTACTGAAATCAAAGGGAAAAACCTGAACTTCAAGTGATTGAAATCATCTGAGGTAAGGACTGCTGGATTTGGCACAGGATCTGCACGAGATCCTAGACTGTTCTCAATGGCTCTCCATCCTCATCTTCACACACTTGCCTGGTCCTGAGGCTTCACCAAGGAGACCATGTCTCATTGCAGTTTTGAAGCACGGAAAAGCAGAACCTTGTCAGAACTGAAAAAGTCTCATTTCACACACGTCCATGTGACTGACAGGAAATTTAAGCCCCAAGGATGAAAGTGCTGAAGAACACCTCTGTGCTCTCCTCCACTCCAGCCCAATGAGCACCATCAGCTGACGGACGTGCTGACATCAGCTGACATCAAACCTCCATCCCTGGTGCTGCCGCTCTGCTGGCACAGGAGCTACAGCCAAACACAACCAGAGCAGCTGGGCAACACTCCCACAGCACCTGTCCTCTGCAGGGTATTCCACTGCTTGAAATTCTGACCAGCCCACTCTCAGTGAGCCTCACACCAAAGACAGCCAGAGTTCTCCAGCAGCATTTCTGCGCTCCAGCCACAACTACCACAGTCCTGCTGCCAAGTCATTCCCAACCATCTGGACACCCATAGCTGGCAAAGAAGACTAGAAAGCCTCAACCTTTGGATGCTGGGATGTCACTGTTCTAACCAGTTCAGCAGGTGACTGTATTTTTTGGTTCTAATGGAAAGTTTCAAAGAAGCATTTGATGTCATTAGGAACAGACAGGGCCCGTTTCCCAGCACAGTTCCAGCTCACACACAGAGCTGTTACAAGGAGAGCCTGAACCAGGAAATGAGGAAGAGATGTCAACAGACACAGAGCATTAGGTCTGCCTGGGAACTAATGAAAAGTGTAAACATTGCCTGTTATTCCCATAAAGAAATGGGTATTGGCTTCTGTATAGCTACCGACCTCATTTCTCACACTTATTTTTGTGGAGATAAATACAGGGCAGTAAATTTTCATAATAATCTACTATATATTAGAATTTTATATTTTCACAATTATCAATACAACAGTTCTTGGAAACGAAATAAATTAACACAGAAAATTTGGTCTGAGTTACTCAAATAAACTGCTTCTGGAAATAACGAAGATTTTAATCCACTTGAAATGTCAGGAAATTGAGAAAACCACAATGAGATCCAATTTTTTTTTGCTGTGTTATGCAAGTATCTGAAGATTTTTAAGTGTTTGAACAAAATAACTGTTTCCACAATTTCAAAGCAAGAGATATAAGTAAATTAGAGTTCATAATCAACTCTATATTTAAATATATATCAGAGGATAAAAGGAACTGATGATGATGATGCAAAACCAGGTGCTTTCAGTATAATTTTTCATTTATTGCATTTCTAGATTACCATTTGAACAAGCTACATATAATCAAACTCCACAGAAATCTGTTCATACAAGATGCCTCTTTAAATCGTATTTTATTACAGAAGTGAAAAGTCAAATACCATTGGCTTCCTTGGTTATATATGTACTAGGAGTGCACATTTCCAGTTAACTGGGTACTGCCCACTAATAACATGCTTTTTAAGCAGAGCTAGAATCCACTGTACTGCCACTTAGGTAATATCATCAACACTTCAATAATCCTATTTTCTGGGATTTATGTTAATGATCTGCCAGATTTTGCTGCTGCCTGGCAGACACTGTACAAAGTTAAGCACATACACCCACAAAAATGAACCACCAGCTCTCCCAGCCTGTATTCTGTACAGGACCACAGCCTCATACAGTTCTCTCTCTTGAAGATGAACAAGTCTGAGCACCATAAAAAACAATCTTCCACCATCATATGAAAAAAGGTAGAATGACAAAATTCCTGTGAAGTCAGTAGTAGAACCAACTGTGCTTTTCTTTGCAACTCATGACTCCTATTATTGCATTTACTGAAGTTCAGAACGTCTGCAGATCAAAAAAATATTTCCAGTCAGTCAGCCAGCCAGCAAGCCTGTGGATATTTTTTGAGACATTTGACAATATGGGAGAGTCCCAGTTTGGGAGTTCTGGTTTTTAATGGTAGCCTGTAGACCTCACATCTAGTTCCTGGGAGCAGTCAGCATAAAATCCTGAAGTAGGTAGCACTGATTCACTTGCTGCTTCATTTTTAGACTTTGATTCTGGAATTGGATTTATGCATACATATTACTAGAACATTAACAGTCCCTCATTTATTTGGAATATTTACCTGACTAAAGGGAAGTACAGAGAGGGGCAATAAGAAACATTTGAGTGGCACTTGGTTTTGTTGTTGGGATGCTGGAAGGCTCAGCTTTTTTCTCTTTTCTATTTGGTAGATTACTGTAGAGATTGCAGAGAAGTGACCACAAGTGTTTGAGATTGCCTTTTGCCTATTTCCATTCGCTGAAGCTCACAGAGATCAAGCTGATTGTCCAAGGTCACCCAGAAGCAAATGGCCCGAATAAGGATGAGAGGTCCAACTCCATTCTGTCCTGTTCTGGCAGTTCTTTATGCTGAACCAAATGGCAAAGTTAAATCTTCCCCAAAATCTTGCTCAATTTCTCCCCATTCTTCTGTTTTACATCACTTCATTGCTCTTCTAGAGCTTGCAAACAATATGTGACTCAGTGACCTTTTTTCTTCTATTGTATTTCTCAATAAGAAGAATTACTGCATAATTAAACCACATTTTTGAGTATTTATTTAGTTTCTTCTCTTTAAGAGCTGTCCCTTTGCAACAGCCTTTGAAATTCTGTGAATGAACCACTTTTCTATATCAGTCAATTTCTTTTGAAAAACACAGATTTTTCCTGCACTGAATTTATTTTGTTTCTGTATTTGTAACTAGTTTAATCTGGACTTCATGATCTTAAGGATCTTCTTTAACCTAAATGATTCTGTGATTGTAGAAGACTTGGCTAGGAATAGCAACCAACTTCTACACCAAAAAGAACAGAGGCTCTAAACTGTGCTTAGAATTCACCTGTTTTATCTGGGCCTTGGAAAGAAATCTACGCTGGAAGACTTCAAGCACTCAGGGACAAGATCAGCATCCCACAATATGGTTACTGCTCACAGCTTACATTCTTAGACTCTGAGCCCATCATCACTTGTATGTAGGTCACTGTTTTCACAGAAGTTTCCACTCCTCTATATGAACTGATTCCTTCCAAGAAGGGTGCACATGGAAATGGGTGCACATGGACACCAACAATGAACTAAAGGTAGCAGAGAGCAAACCTCGCAGACAGACGACAGCTTAGCATAGATATACAACAGTTTCAGAAATAAATGAATCCTGATCTGGCCTGTATACATGGGTAATCTAGCAATTCAGAAAGCACTTCCAGCCCACTCGAAATGTTTCCAAATTCAGAATAAGTGAGGCAACTTCTTGGAAGAAGCAGCAAGGAGCAATTCATATTTTTCTATGAGGTAAACTCATCATTTCAACTGGTGATTTATTAGAAGCATTAAAGGCAAGCTATTAAAATCTCCACTCTCTGAATCTAAAACAAGATGATGTTCAGCAGATATTCCACATGCTCAAGAACTTAAATTTGTATAGCCATCTCTATATTATCAGAATTCCTGATAACTGTAACCACATCAACATGAAGTGAAGGGTTAAAAAGATCCAACAGCACAGCATATACATCCAGCATTACCTTTCTCGTTACTCTTGGGAAACAAAAAATACCACTCTCTCCATCCTTCAAGATATTGATAGCTCATATTTCTCTTACATTCCAAAGAACAGACAAGACTTTCCTTGTCTTAAGAACCAGAGACAATGGAAATATTTATGTGTATGTTGGAGATCCTTAGTGGTGCTTCACAAAACTACTTTGAGACATCACAGGTGCAAGGTCAACTACACTGCTGAGCTCCCATTTCCCAAGGCTTCCCAGTCTGAAAACAGAATAAGGGATAAACCATCATGAAATTCAGAGCCTGATGCAGTTCATAGAGAACGTGCACCAAGCATCCTCCCACAAGGACTAGCTCAGGTCCTCAGTGGGATGCAGGACATTTCCTTTTCCCTAAAGCTTCTCTGCTTTATTTCCACAGGGCACAGGACGCAATCCAGGTGTCTGTCTAAACTGTACTGCAGCACTGGCATGGTGAGCTGACCACGTACCTCCCTCTGCTTTCACCAGTCAGCCTCCTAAAGTCAAGGCAACTTTTTGCAAAGCCTATCTTTGAGACACATCCGTGTTCTGCATACAAGGTGTCTGTGAAAAGAATGATCAGCTTTCTCTGCTCCCTTGTCCCCCCACGCTTGGCTCCTCTTTTTTTCTGCAGGGCCTTACCAGAAGCTGACCTGCCAGCCCAACCGCGTTGCTGCAAGGTCCAGGAACACATTTAATTCCCTCTTTCCCATGAGTTCCAAGGTATGATATAAGAAAGCACAGCCCTACAAGCCTACATCTGCGGGCAGTAGCACATGCTGCCCTCCCAAGGAAAAAGGCAGAGGGATCAATTATCAAGACATGACTGGGAGGGAGGCAAATTTTTCCTACCTAAGGAGGAGTGAACCTACAGGGAGCCTCTTGATTCCTTCGGTAGACCACAGAGCAAGTCTCACGTCCAAGTAATAAATTTAAGCTCTGCAGAAGAGGGGTTGCTTCAGACTCTGGGCGTGGTGTCAACTCCTCCTGAGTTAGGGACAAGGGCCAACAGTCTCTGCCGGTCTCATAAACCAGAAGTGCTAAATACTTTGATTTAAAAACACTAATAATGAAACATATAAACCTTTTCAAACAAAAGCTCCAGGTCTTACTTGCTGACACAACACAGTTTCTTCCAAGTGCTTGAAATAGTTACCAATGCTCTTTGGAATTAACCCACTTATTTAAAGACAATAAATAAAAATCCTAATTTTATAACTTCTAATGATAAGTTCCCTATGCCTTCACATATATGGAAATACTTAAATTATGTGGCACATCACTGCTTTCATTAATACATAGATTTTGTTAAACAGCTGGTATCAAACGCATTTTGGATGCACAAGCTGAGAAGCAATTTTCACCCTTAATACTAAGAGAAAATTATAAACTCCAGTCTATAAAATGCTAATGAAATAATCAACTCAACATGGAAAATACTAAGCATTCCAGTGACAAGGTAGGAACTTTCTATAAAATGCCATATCCACTTCAAAAAGTTGTAACACCTGAAATCTAGGGATGCTGAAAACAATCTCTAGAGTCTTCTTTTTTTCCTGCAAAGGAGATCTTAAGCCAGCAGTGCTGTAGGAATCCCAGGGAGCTGATGTCCCTCAGTAAGCAGCAGAGCACGGATGCCACCAGGCTGAGGCGGCCGTGCCACTTCCCAGCCACGCGCACACGGCACAGAGGCGGCCGGAAAGCCCCAGCTGCCAGCAGGGCCCGAGCACTCACCCTGCTCCCCAGAGCACACAGCCTGCTCAGGCAGAATAATCAAGGTATTTTATGTCTACAATGTGACTCTGTAAGACTCTCACAGAGCAAGGAATTTCCACTGGAAAGTGTGTGCAGAGAGACCTTCCCTGTTCTGCTGAAGCCACATGAACTCAGACCGCCTGTACGTCTGCAACTTGCACATCACCCACGTTTGGTTCATTAAGATACTGTGCCACAACTCTGGACAGCATATAACCACATGCCAGATTATTTTGTAGTTATTACTATTACATATTTATTTACATTTAAATAGCTGCTTTAATTTCTGAGTTGGGATAAGGGTTTATTCCAGGCCATTTGTAATGACCAGTTTCATTCTAGACAAAGGCAAATGATGCCTTTTAGAAGTATGTGAAACATTACCCAAATACTGCTGTGCCAAACAAGCACCAAAAAAAAAAAAAAAGTCTCTGGAGAAAGAACAATGATAATTGTTATCTTGCTATTCTCTACCATGTGAATTGAGCTTTCTTACATTTGGTCCTTTGTCTTGATGAGTTTAAGTTCCAACAGCATGACAATAGGCACAAGTCCAGTCTGACTAGTAAAGGGGTTTGCTACTGCACTTTGATTTTTTTATTTTTAAGAGTCGGATCCTGATGCTATTTCATTCATTATTATGAGTTTTACACTTTGATGGAAGCAGCTGGATCTTAAGTGAGTTTATACAGGAAATAGAAGATACTTTTATGACTGAAAAAAATTTATAACAATGTATACATTGTAAAAATGTGTAACATCTAGCAAATACTGTGGGGTTGTAAGGGGCCTAGGAGGAGAGATCAGCACCTTTCCAGCTGACTCAAAGAGTAACAAAGTGTTTCTGCTTCCTTTGTTTTCTAGCAAATAGGAGGTGTTTTGGGACATAGTGTCAGAGGTTTTCATACCTGTGTGATTGGCTTGGGATGGTTCTAGCAAATAGGAGGTGTTTTGGGACATAGTGTCAGAGGTTTTCATACCTGTGTGATTGGCTTGGGATGGCCTCTGCTTTGCACAGCTCCTTTCAGTTTGGGCCAGGGGGAAGATGAGGAATCTCGTGCTGAACTAAGCAGCCTTCTCAGCGCTCACCTGCAGGGTGGCTCATAATGGAAACTTGCCCTGGTTAAGGACTCACCACAATTAAGGTATAGTCTAACTCAGTCAGATCCTTACTACTGCAAGATCTTCCCTCCCTTGTGTCTGACAACTGACTTCTCCTGCATTAACCACTTGGACAGAAGAAAGTTTTAGGAGTAGCCCTTGACAAAGATGAATGAAAGCTTTGCTACTGGATTCAAGGCTGCATGAAACTATCTCAGTTTCAGGTTTTGTAAGAAGTACGACTCTCATTTTACACTAATGAAATAGACTGGCACATGGGACCACATCTAAAACCTCCAGCTGTCATATTTGAATGATTCCAGTAAGTATTACAAGCTCACCTTCTGGCTTTTGGTTTTGAACATCCACGTCCATTCCATCTAAAATTACTGTGGGTGCTAAAAAGCCACACAAATCTACAGTAAATCTACAGGAAAATTTTCCTGATGTCCCTGAGACTGGAAACACCAACTTTCATATATGCTGCCTCGGGGTACTGCACAGTTACATCAATTGACATCTCTAAGTTCTCTCTTTAAAACATACTGAGGCTTTGAATGGGCAGTTTGGAGCCCCACTGGACATCTAAAGGGCTGGGCAATAGTTTTAAAATATGTATTTGCCCAATGGAGTTATTAAGGTGTATAGTGCTAATACATATTTGCTACTCAGGCATGCACCACTAATAAAGTTTCTAATGAAAACATCTTTAATAAGTAATTTTGTTGTTAGGGTAGAGGAGCCACTTCTCAAGCACTCAGCTACATCAGCTTTATTTGCAAAGTATCAGCCTTAAAAGTTTGCCCACCTCTCTTTTTCAAAATAAGCTATGGCTTTGATTCTAGAGTAAGCAACACATCTGTTATTACATGGATCTGTTATTCTGGAGCCAAACTGGACATGGTCTTGGGTAGATCTGATGAAGGTGACCCCAAATGATCTGGGGAGTTGATCCAGACAATCTCCAGAGGTCCCTTCTGATGTCAACTGTTCTGTGACTTACAACTGCAGCTCATGCTTTCACTCAGATTTCCCCTAATGAGCAGGAGAAGCTTATTCTTTGTATCCAAAAACCACCACCTTGCCCTGAGATCTTGCCAAAACCCCTCATGTATATTTTACTTCAGCATAAATACACATAACAGTTAATTACATCTTCATACCACAGGATCTCAGTAATTTGTGATCATTCCGTGCAATGTACCACAGAATACTAAACAACAAAACAGCTGAACTTCCATTTTTAGTTTAAGTGCCTCAAATTAGGCAATAAAATTAATTCTAACGTTTCTGAAACCACATGAGACTGACTGATGGAACTGCATTCACAGTTCATCCAGACAGTAAGTCAGAAACATCTCTGCCGGGTATCATGTATGTTCTAACTCCTATGGATTTTATCACCAATGCTTTTCTGTACCAAAACCAGCCAGCACTGCTTTCCCAGCTGCTTGGACTTGATCTTAAATATCACAATATTTGGTATTTTTCTTTAAACTACAGACAAAAATAGGACAACCTCTAGGTCCATTTTTTAAAGACTTCTTGATTTCCATGTGTACAATGTTTTTAAAAAGTAACTCCATTAAAGGACAAAATTTAGTAAGTGAACCACAATCCCTCCCCAAAATACAATCTTTGAGGCTTCACCATTTCAGTGCAGTGCTCAGGTTTTTCAAGGCTTTAGTCTGACTGGATATCTATAAGACAACTAGCTACATGGTAGAAGGTGGCGTAAAAGAAGCCTGGAGAAAAAAATTGTCCCTGGAGAAAGGAAAGAAATATAGTTTTTGTTCTGACAAGAAATTCTCTCCTTTTCTTTGCTGTGGTACACAGAGCAGGATCTACAGGACATGCATGGACACATACCCTAAATACTTTGCATGCCTTCCCCACCCTTACAGCAGGAAGGCAGCTCTCCAACTCATGAGCTCATGCAAAGCCACACAGTTCTAGTTCCCAATGCACTCTGGATAACGAGCAGAGCACCGACAGCTCCGGATGCTGGATTTCCCTCCGTGCATCTGCACACCCGCACATCCAGGCTGTCCCCCAGAGGGGCTCACACACACACATCTCCATCCTGTTCCTGAAACCTTCTACCCAGCAGTTCACCTAAGATTATTTCCATGGATTCTTATTAATTGTATTCAATTTATGGGTTCAGCTTGTCAATTAAAAATTATTTTATGTGCGTTACTTTTTTGAATTGCTGAGTGTCTGTTCATCCCTAGAAACATATGAGGACTTGCAGGCAGCAAGTCAGATATCTCTTCCTATTTTCTTCTATCAAGAGACAAAGTTCATGGTCCGTCTTCAACTGTTTTTTCTTTTTAAAAAAAACCTGAGTTTCCATTTACATTTCTAAGGAGTTAAACAATGACATTTTTCCAAATACTTACTGTTCTAGAGGGAAAAAATTTAATGTGTGTTGTATAACTTTAGGCCAAACTAAACTCTGAAATCAGTCTCAGAATCCTGATTTATCTCTTTTGACCTTTAGGACAAAGAAGGATGCAATGATCTGAGTGGGCTCCACATAAGACACATGGAAGACAATACCTTTCCTTCATAAGGGGAGAAATATATCATTTGTGTATCTGTCAGTAATAAAATCAGACATCTTCTCAGTTCTGAGGACTTTCTTTACAGTAGGTAAATCCACTGAATTTAGGAGTTGCAACTTCCATTCACATGTCCCTCAGTCCTCCTTTCTTCCACAGAGCTGTGTCGTTTCACAACAGAGCTGCCCATTCTTTTCTGCTTTCCAGGAGCACAGACCATGAGCCAGCAGTACAAGGAGTCAGGCTTTCACATAACCCACAACATTTCCCTACACTTCAATTAAATATATTTGAAAATACATTGTTATAGAATTGAAGACTATGTAAAATTCAAATCAGATTTGAATCAGATTTGTTACAATACATATATTTTGCTTTCCTTTTCTCTGAGCTAGATGAAACGTCATTAAATAACTGAAATATATCAGCACCACTGTTTCTTCCATATTACCAGAGAAGTTACAGACTAAGGCTGGCCACCTTAGTTCTGTGCTTCCCTTGCACCAGCATGCAGACAGGCTTCCTGTACCAGCCCAGCACATTTTATTAACTTTTCTTTTTAAATTGCACTTGACTCCCTGTACTGTTGAGGAGGCAGCACAACAAGGATGACTGTGTGTGTGCAGATGTTTGAGTTTCAGCACTGATCCCTCCCACAGTGACCAAAGGCATCACTCTGGATGATCTCCCAACAGCTTCTTTGCCTGTCTGCAGTTGTTGCTGGGAATTGCCATTCCCACAGCGGAGCAGCACCTTCACAGGACACCAGCAAGGGCAGGAGCTGGGGCCTGGCAGCTCAGCCAGACACCCACGGAGCTCCGCTTTCTCCAGAAATCCAATTTTAGACTGAACTAGTGAAATGGGATTTCTCAAATACTCCACGAACATTTTCAAATGCTAATAGAGACAAAAAAATGTATCTATGTTATAATTTTAGCTTGGGCAAGGAATTTGCTTTTGATACAAAACTCCCTCCAAAATCCCTACCAACCACTGTTAGTTCATACTGCCAAGCAATCCGTAAGCATGCAAACGGAATTTCTGCCAAATTACATTAATCTGCAAGACACTCTCCTTCTGATAAATTCCATTTAGTTCAGGGGATCAGACCAGAGCTAACCTAGAGAACAGTATCCCAAAATGCATAAATTGTAAATATGGGTCCTCAACATTGCCTGTTTTCTCTACAAAAATTCATGTTCCCAGTGCATGCAAACAAAGCCAACATCATTATGTTCATGAAGTAATTATGCTGTGTTAAAATGAGGAACACAGCTCTACATTGAACTTTTTTGTATATTTCTTGGACTTTTTAAAACAGACATAAGAAAACATGAAACTCCCTTCACAGTTTGAATTTATAATTTAAAAAATTCAGAACTAATCCATCTTCAAATAATGCTTAATTTTTCAAATTGGAATCTTTGTTCTACACAAATTTTTACATACATTTAAATAACATTGGTTTAAAATATATACATGTGTGTTTTACAGATGACACGTTCTTGTTAGATATGAAGGCCTGATTTCTACTGCTCATGAAAAAGAAAGTCAAATGAAATAATGGTTGAAAAACTTTTGCTCAGATATTTTAGGCAACAGATAATCACATAATCACTTGGATGATTGGATGGCCTTGATGATCTCAAAGGTCTTTTCCAACCTACTTGATTCTGTGATTCTGTGAAAGTTGGACCCAAACCTTTTGCATCCTAAGGATAAATATTTTCTATGCCGCAGAAATCTCGATCTATGAAGTAAAAACAATATTAACATTTTTATTTTTTTAATTACTTCCTATGTCCCAAAATATCTTGCTGACCTGCCCCTTGAGTGCCTGCTTATTTGCACCAGCCCTGGGCTGGGATGTCTAAAGTTTGGGAAGGTCACCCCACTGCAGAAGAGTTTCCTGTGTTACAGGCTGATTAAAGACACAGACTGTGTTACATGAACTGTGGCCAAAGCCCAGTAAGGTACAGTAATGCAATTACTGCTTTTACTGAAGTCTCACTTTGTGGGATATAAGTACAGGGGCCTCTTGCAAGGCAGACTTCCACAAAATAAGATTACCATGGATAATCCTAGAAAAAAGGTCTTTTAGGAAACAACATATTACTTATTTGTCGTCATGCCAACTCTGTCTCAAAAACCAACAAGAGGCAATAGTCTCAGAAGCAATGGGCCTGACTGCAATTCACAGAAAAAGAAACACAGAAGAATGAGTTCACAGCCAAACAGGAACATTAATAAAGTATCCCTTTGATAATAGCAGGACATGCCTATAATTCCCATGTTTTCACAACCACTTGAATCTTATCTCAAGAGATCCAACATCCCAGGCAGTAGAAAAATCCTTTTGAAACTTGGATTTGTTCTTAACAAGACAGTCTTTTCTTCTTTGAAAACTTAACACCTGCTCTCCATTCTGTATTTGTAATTCAGGCCCCTGTCCTGTGTGGTTCTGCTTTACCAGAGAGCGGAGGGATCGCCTCTGGCATGTACAAGAATATCAATCTTGCTAATATGATTAGAAGCAGCAGTGAAGACAAATGTATACAGATTTTAAGCTGTCTGTGGTGTAGGTGCACATACCAGTTGCCAACAGACACAAATCCTCAGGCCATCGTATTTTCCCTGCAGTTGATGCCAGTGCTAACTCAATATAGAACATATTCTGCTTTCACTTGGCCTTCCAAATTCAATATCCAGCACTGTGAACAACAGCCAATATAAACAGGTGGTCTGATTAGCAAAATTTCCACTTTCATGTGAATGCAATAAATATTTCAATAAGCAATTAAGCAATAAGTATTTATTGAAATGTCAGGCTGAATTACTGCAAATTGCAATAATTTAGTGAATAATTCAATAATTTAAATGCTGCGATAAATACCTTAATATATATTGCAGTATAGTTTCATAAATCATAAACTGAGCAACATTTAGAATATATATGTGCTGTACAAACATGCAGAACCTCCTTCATATACAAACACTAGACAAGCCTGCATACACATAATTCCTCAATTAAATGGTGGGGAGGGATTTACCAGTGTATAAATAAGACTAACTCCTTAGGTTTAGACACACAGTTTTAAAATCTGTTTGTGCACAGTTCAGTGAACTGAAAGAACATATTTCAGTTCTGACTACTGGTAACTGTTTGTCTCTTTGTAAACACTCCTGTCATGAAAATGAATCTCAAATAAAAAGATTTATTAGAGGCACACTTCATCAGAATTAAAATCAACCTGTAAGAATAAAAGTAAAAATTAATTTGTGGAAACAGTTTTGTCTGCATGCATTAGGCAGCATCCATAGAAATTGACAAGTCAGATAGCCTGATTTTGAATTTCAAAATATTTTTAAGGCCTTGACCGTATTTTTTGTTATTATTAGAATTTTCCAAGTCTTCAACGTCAACCCATCACTCCTATTATTTCATTCGGAAGCCAACATGTGTTGTCCTCAAGTACTGAAGTAATTTTCATGGCAGTAGCAGCAAAAATACAGAATTACTGCTACTATTGTATAAGCCAGAGCTGACTTCACAGAACAGTGTGTATCCGAAAAAGGGCCAATAGCAATCCTGTGTTAAAAGATCATTCCTGTCCCCAAAATGTCCTGGAGAATGATGCTAAATGTGAGCTGGAGATTCAGATCTCGCTCCGGGCTATGCAGCGAGGGCAGGCACAGTTTCACGCACAGCACCAGGATCCCATTTCCTCTGTCTCAGCCCAGCAGTGCTGATGCCAAGCATGTTTACTGATGAATTCCCCATGCTCTGCAGCAGGCAGCACATGAACAAGATTTTCAACCTAACCACAACCCACTAATACTTTATACAGCTGGGGTTTGTTCTCCTTAGAGAATGTGCTACGAAATGTTATGTTTTGCTGTAATTGTAAACCAGGTAATGGTGAAGTGCACTTGGGCTGGGCCCTACAAACATGCAGGAAGCTGAGCCTGCCCAATTTACCTGTGGGAATGAGCAACACATTGCACATTAGCTCCAGGACGTGCCTTTGGATTTGAAATAGGAAGGACCAAGGGATTGTCCATATAAAAGAAGAATAAATCAGAGAGAAAGGGGAGGGAAGAAATTCAATATACCAAGCAAAAAGTAATCCTTATTGCTCTGCAGTATCAGATCTAACCATGGTGCTAGAAAACCAACACTTACCAAAAAAAAAAACTTATAAACAGTCACTAGAGAAAAACTGATTTTTTTTTTTTAAGTCTGAGACTCAGTTATTCTTTTCATAAATGATGAAAGAAATAACTAGACTTTCCTTCCAATTATTTTTAAGCTAAACATATATGGTATAAGTGACAGTCAGGCATAAACATCTGAAAATACTGTAACTATCCAATAAAGGATTAAGAATGTTCAGTAAAGCTGATACGAGTTTTGGATTAAGATCAAAATAAAACCCTCAAAACCAAGCCCAGAACCTAACTAATTAAAAGAAAAAGCGAACACTTGACAACAAGATTGTTAAATAATTGAAAACCCTCTCAGGGAGAATTAAGACCATTTAAACTCGGAGAATCAAGTTCTAAATATATAGTGAAACTAAGGATAGACAAATTAGGCTAATCAGCATGTCTTTTTTTACTCTTTTCCCTGCTAATGCTCTATATGTTCATTGAGATAAAATCAATGGATTTTTATTCTGTGTGCTTGGCTGCTGAGATTCAGGTTTGATTAATGGACAAACACTGGGAATCATGTTCTCTCTCATTCTCCTGGAACTCCATGGCAACAACTGCTCCTGTGGCGAGAACCAGCAGCCCTGTAGCAACAGTGCAGGGAGCAGATCATCTTCTCAAACATGCTGGGCTTGGTCTCAGGGGCAAACAGGGTTTAAAAGGAAACTCCTCTTCTGACCTGCTTTAACTGCCACAGTCAATCCTGGCTGCAGCTGGCCCAGTAAACCAGCCACTTTTCTGAATCAAATCCCATCATCTACACCACAACTGAATTTGCCAGTCTGTGTGCAGACAGATGTAACCATGCTGTATAAAACCCAAGGAATTGGAAACTGGCTGCTATTTCTGCTTTCCCATGACAATTTCTATTCAGAATCAGGCTTTTATTCTATTCAATGACTTGGCAATGTACAATAATCTCTTTGATATATTGTATTTTCAGCATATTTTTCAATCTACTTACAAATACAGTGGAGTCATTCAACTTATATTTTTCCCATTTTTTCAAAATTTTTAATTTTAAATTAGAATTATATTTTAATTCATTTAATTTCAATTAAAACTGAAATATTTCCTCACGTCTGTTTTGCTGAAAATGAAGAGAGAGATATCAAAATAATTTTCACTTTCGCATTTCATTTCAATGATGAAACAACTTATTACACTGAAAATTAAAATAATTTTACATCCTAATAATATTACAATTATATGATATATATTTAAGTTTTGACAATACTGATCCCAAATAATTTGATACTTAAAAATGTTTTGTATTTCTGGAAAATCTTCCCATTTTCAGTTTTTGTTCAAAGTTGGAATGAACACAAGTAGTCAAAATGTTAACACTGCAACAACACAATGTGACCCTCTCCCTAAGACACACAGAGCAGACAAACAATAAGTTACATTACAATTCATGCCAATTTTTACATAAACAATGACCCGTTGTTTGTTTAAGGATGCTTTGGCTCTTGTCAATAATGTTGAAGCACCTCATATGCATTACAGAAAACCCATGAGACATAGAGGGCAATGGAAACTGAATTTCACAGTCAGGATCTGCACACAGAAAGATTAACTAACTTTCTCACTGGCAGATAGGAAACCTGTGCAAGCCTGAAATGCAGCTCTGCATCCCACGCTGCCTTCCCTGAGGACCCCAGTCCCGGTGCCTTCTGCCACATCCCCACCGGTCCCAGCTCTCGGAGCTCAGCGCCAGAGGCACTGCTCTGCCTTTCACCAGTCTGATTTGGTGCATTTTTTATAATTTTACTGCTTCAGCTGATCAAAGTAATGGACTAGATGTTGACTTCTTAGATGTTTTGGCAGCATAGTTGGAGGAACTTGAAATTATTAAGCAGACGTTCTGTGCCATAACTGGGGGCTTGTTTTGCTCTAATGAGATGCAGTATTTGTTACAATGAAGGAAATTGCTTGTGGATTTGCTATAATGCATTTTACATACACTGGGTTACATTTATACTGGAGCAATGAAAAGAAAATACAGTAAAAGTCTACATTACTTTTCAGATCTGATGATGTCACCAGACTCATATTATTACATCTGAAAAAAGATCAAGCTCAACTTTTAGAGGTCTGTTTCTGTTTTTATGCTTGATATTCACCTCAGTGGTGAAATGGGTCCAAACAGTTAGCTCTTTGTGATCTCTCTCCAGAGGAATCACTGTACTATTGCAGCAGAACCAACCAGAATGGGTTGCACCTCAGTGTTTTTAGGCCTCTGACCAAAATTATTCAGAAGCAGATCTCCTCCCTTAGTATATACATGAGCAAATTTAATACACAGTTTCTCTGGCTCTTTCAAATTCAATTTTAAATTTGTGGTGTTTGGATTTAAATTCAGAGTTATACAGTGCAATATGGAAAGCAAATTAACAAATTCACAAGTTGACTCGGTGGACAAATGCCAGAGATTTGTATCAATCTGGGTGTAAGAGTGTGGACTGATCCAGAAAAATATTAACAAGAATTGTCTGTCCTTTGTAAAAGACCTCAAACTGTGGCTTAGATATTTATTATGCACCACGCTTATAAAACTTCCAAGATGTCTAATGGAAACAGAGCACAATAGAAGCCAGTTCTGCTTTTCATTTTATATACTACCACTGGGAATCTCTTTCTTCTGATGTTCATCCATATTATAAGTTCTTTTCTTCACAGTGGGTAAGAGTTTCCTTGCTTTGAAAATAGTAATTCATCATAACAAGAAGGAATATTGAGCATATATAAATGCCAGTCCAACTATTTATACTGTCTAAATTGGCAAAATGTTTTGAATTCCCTTCATAACACTCAGCACTACCAAGTAACTCCATCAAAACCCTAACAGAACACTCCAGAGACACAGAAATGCCAATATTTAATTAATAATGTACAACACAGGCACCCACATTCATATTAATATGTAGCCTCATTTTTCTAGCAAACAGTAACATCAGTGAGAGTTGTGAACTCTGCTCCTTTGAAAGCCTGTGTGATGAAGTTGGAAATTGTCAATCTGACAGCTCTTAAAGGAATGCCACATTAAAAAATACACTGTAATACTTAATCCTTTTGAACCCTTTGTAGTAGTTTATCTTTACAACGTCTCATCCCTTCCCCCACTCTTAAAATCCTGCACAGTGACTTCAGACTAAGCCTGAGCTCAGCAGGTCTCAGCCCTGAGCTGCAGCCACAGGGACTAACCTTGACTTTCCTACACCACAAAACATTGAGTCTTCTCCCTCACAGCCCACAGACAGTGGTTTTACCAGACTAAGAGAGGCTTAAGCCAATGAGTTTCACCTTGTATTTGTCACAGGCCAGAGCAGGGACAGTAGCAGTTAGGGCCAGTTCATGTGAGGCAGCAGGAGCTCACAGGCACGGCCGAACCTCCACCAGTAGGTGCTGGGACAGCCCCTCCAGCAGCAACCCCGGCACCCTGGAAATGGCTGCACCTGCAATTAGGGCCTCACCTGAGGCAGCTTGGACCTCTTCCTTTGGGCAAAGATTGCTCATGCTTTAAGTGCTCCACACCATGTTTAAATGTCAAATACAATAAGCCACCAATGAGGAAAACACAGCAGCAGCAGCAGCCTTGCCAGATCTGAAACCTAACATCTTCCAGACTTCAGCAGGTTCCCTAAAATTTTCAACCAGCCCCAACTTCTGACTTGTGACCTTGCACCACACTGCTGTTGGTAACTATGACCAAAGGTTTTGGCCACACTTTAGACCGACCCAAAACTTAGTTTCAAACCTGGGAAGTATTTAGAATGCTAATCAGGTAAAATCCACAAATTTTAGTGGAACCAGAACTTGTATATCTACCCTTTCAGTATATGTAGGTGTTAATTTCTAAAACCCATATTATGCCAGAGAAATTACATTAAGAAAACAGAATTTTACACCTAAATCTTATGGAAAGTGCAAGTTCTACTACAGAGAGTATGCATAACGAATTTTTGAGTACACAAATGGAAACTGTGAACATAAATGTTTAGATTCACATTTGACTCTCTCTGAAGTTATTGCTTTCTTTCATATTAGCTGAGACTGGAATGGGCTCAAAATGAACAAACTGTAAGTGAAAAGTAGCTTAATATGTAATTTTTTCAATATAATGTAACATACTCAGAAGAAATCAGTCTTCCAAAGTAGATGGGAAAGAGTCTCTATTTACTAGAACCCCTTTTATAGTTCATTTCTCCATTTCTCCATTACTTCAGTGTTTGGAGCTTTTTAGAACTAGAAATACACGTACTATTTTCACTTTTTAGGACAACTGTCAATACTTTAAAAGTTCACTAGAATAAATGTTTCATTTCTAGTCACTATTTTAATTACTCAGGAACACATACAGTAAAAAAAAAGACAGAGACATTTTGGGGAGAGGTAAAGAGAGAAAGTACATTGGTCTCTGAGATGATCCTAAAGCCCTTCTTTGTGTACTTGTAACTTGTTCACAGAATGAAAGAAGAGTCTGAATCCCATATTTATGTCACTGTTCTCCGAGGCCCTGCTTACACACTCACCCAAGAGAACCATGCCCAGACTCAGCAACACCTCCCTGAACCTTTGAGCAGAGTAGAGGCTGCAGGTGCACTCTTTGAACTCATCATTTTTCAAAGAAACTGAAAATTTCTAGTGAGTTCCTGAGCCTCCATGGAATTATGTACATACCAATTCTCTGAAAACAAAGAAATCTGGATATTATCAGCCTGCAACAAAGTTTTTCAGGATCAGACCTCAGTTCTGTTCACTTTTTTAGTTACATGTGGAATTTTCTTCTAAATTACCTCATCTAAAAGCCATTGAAGTGAATGGGAAAAACTCATGCTGACCTGAACAATTCTTATACCATTAGGACCTATAAAAAGTTATATTTATATTGCTTTTCTTTAACTTCAGCAGCAACCTGACTGGGAGCTTTGCAGCCTGCTACACACACAGCATTACATTAGGACAAGTGCTCTTGGCTGGAATAGATAAATGTGAAAACTTTTCTGAAATCAAACACATGGAAAGCACTATGAAACTATTTAAAACCTTTTGAAATGCATAATTGAGTCAACAAAAACCATTTCCACACATTAACTGAGACAAAGATAACGTATTCACTTGATTTTTAAAACTGTAAATTGTAAACGAAATGTGTTGAATAAATATTTCACGCATTTAACAACAAAAATGGAACATGTCTTGATAATCCTTTGCTTATAACTGCTGCCCTGTTTATTCAATATTCCCCAAAGTTAATGCATAACGTTAAAATGATTACACAGTCTGGACCTTGCAGCTCCATTTTATTTTCAGGACTATTTCATAAATTTGTGAGATAGGGCAGGATCACTGGGGTTCATGCAAGCAGTGCACACCTGCAAACCACTGTGAACCCCAAGTTCCCCCCATTCTTATCATCATACTACAAGAAATGGTTGTGCAGATCTGCGTGACAAGCAGTCCTAGGACTACAAACATGGAACTCATAAAAAATAGTTTCCTTGTGAAGTTGTAAAATACATCTGCTCAGAGCATCTGATCCTGCATGGCTCTGCTACAAAAGGAATCTATAACCAAACAGAACAGATTTAGGAGAATTCAGACTGAGACCCATTTTTTGTAGCCCCAAAGAGGTGTAGGAATAAGGACAGGATGCCTTCTTTTCATTGGTGTTTTGCTATAAAGAATTCAAATTAAGTAAAAACATTGATTCAACAGCAAAGGCAAATTTTTTGAGTAAAATTTTGTCTCTGAAGCTTAATGGAGGACTTTTCCCATGGACAATAGGAGTCAACAGACCATAGCAGCAAACAGGACCAGAGCATCCCGGAGGGCAGTGCTGTTACACAGTAACAGTTACTCGGACACAGTCACCATCCACTAGGGAGAGGGAGAAATAACACAGTCAGGACCCTCTTTTGTCCCTGCTCTCTCCCTTATCTTGGCAAACACCACGTACTAAAGATTGGGTGCTGCAAAATGAAATGGAGATTCCAAAAGATTTTTTAATCCTGCCTCTGGGTAGGACTATAGGTTACCACATAACCTTTGGGAGAACTGACAGAAAAGAGCAATCAGCATTATCTTTATTTCTTATTCATACGTGGCAGAGGTTTTCCTACTGAGAAAGCTGTTCTTGATCCAAAACGGAGGGCTCAGAAACAATGGAGATGAATCCCCTGGAATTGCCAGGGCAGGTTAAATTCTTAGGGTATGTTAATTTAAAGAAACTTCGCTGTATGCTAATTTTCACTCCTGGATAATCACATCCATAACCACACCCTTGATCCCTAGCTGGCCTCTGTTTCCAGAGTATTCTCTTGCCCATCTTTACACAACTCCGACTGCTCCCCAAATCAAAGGGATCCAAATCCTCAGCTGTCCACTTGCAGCAAGTTTTAGGCTGCTCTGCACAGCCACTGGACACAATGAAGCTATGTAAGAAGCACAGAGAGAAAAGGACTGGTACAGATTGATTATGAGCTCATATACTGTTGACTCATGTAGCCCCACTTGTTACAGACTCTGCCTGAGAGCCAAGGCAGACATTGAGAAAGCTGTGATAAAGCTACTAAGTACTTAATACCAATAGCTTGTGTTTTGTGGATCAAAGCATTCCATTGATTCCATTTTATGGGGTGGAGGTGTTTGTTTTTAATTCATTTCTGAATATTGGATGTCTGAATCTTGTTTCAAGGGACACTAATAGATAAAACAGACAAATTTTATCAAAGTATCTGTACCACTCACTGCCACACATACTCTGCAAATAACAAATCTTCCTTTCTACATTCTGTTCTAGCCTAAGAATCTTCAGTACCACACAATCTGGACACAATTTTGTTTCTACATCTGAGCCCGAAAGCCACATCATCCTTAACTTTCTGCTCCAACCAAAAGAACTAAAAAGTGTGCTTTGAAATGAAGGCATAATTCTTCCTGGGACATTTCCCCAACTCACAATGAATGCGACTGGACAGGTCAGATACTCTAAAATACACCAGTAAATATTGGTCACCTGGGCACAAAGGGCAGTGTCTCTCTTACAGCACACCTAGGCTACATTTATCTAAGGTCTGTAAGAACAGGCCAGATATGGCCTGTCTGCTCACCTCCTTTCTCTCACTTTCCTGTCTTACAAATACATCCTGTTTAGATGGTTTATCTCTCATTGCACTTCAGAGTGTCTTGAATTTACAGCTGAATGACAACATTTAATGGATGTAATTTCCCATTTTCCTAAAGGCACTAACAACCATTTCCAATTCTTGAGGCTCATCCAGGTGTCCATCAATAAACACCCATGTCTTGCTCTCACCACTCTTAACCCACTTTTCCCTCCAAACAGCAAGTAAAAAAGTGAGGAAATTAAAGTATGCACAATGAATTAGAAACATTACATGTTGTGCATGTAATCTATTATGGGGAAACAGCTCATTTCAGTCACCAGAGTATGGTGGGCCCTGCTTAAAATAGTACACTTGAAAATATATAAGCATTATTAATTACTAAAACAAAACACAGAATCAAAGGTAAAAGCCAGGCTCTAATATCACTAAGCTTCTTACAAATGCAAATCAAAATATGTATATTAATAAAATTATACAGAAAGAGTAACTATAAAAGGTAAGTTGCCATGTGGCAGCACTAGGTTTCCATATACATAAGTATCTCAGCAATTTTTTTTATTAAAGCTTTCTATAGAGGTAGTTACATATTTCAGTAATACACAGGATATTTACAATTTCCAGGTCAAGCTCAACACAACAGATGTTCAGGAAGCAGATTTATAGATGAAGTCAAAGAAATGCCTCAGATACTTTACCACAACCATACTTTTAAAACTGCTAACTTCCATCTGCTTTCTCTTGTGTTCCATTCACAAACCAGCAATAAATAAAGGGGAAAACAGGGACACAGTATAAGTGAACTTCTTGTTCTGCATTTGAATAAGTTCTAGTCTCATAAGTGAGCAGTATTTCAAATATTTCAGTTAAAAATTAAATAAAATTTTCAGTAATATGTGAAAAATGGACACTTCACTGCCTCACAAAGGATTTCCACTAAGTCTGAAGGAAGTCAGAGATCATATTACTTCCGAATTCAAGAGGAATTTTATGCCTGTAGTGCCTAAGCTCTTGTCAGTAATTACAGGTGTTTGCTTCACGATGTCTTGTATCTATCATTATGGAAGCGGTCACTATTTGAGTTGTAATTAGTCAATAAACATAAACACCATCTACTCGTTATATTTCAAGTCTCCCAAAACTGTCTGATGCCTCATTGATGAATCTGTCTGCCTACAGCATTTCACATGAAACAGGAGAAGCAAAACCCAATTGTCTTAGAAAATAAAGTGCATGCAATTAGAGGACATGCACTGTAAAGAACAACTAGCCACAGAATGGAATAGAAGCAAAGAAGATTTCTAACAGGTGAAGGCAAAAGAGAAGCAGAGAAGTATGGTCTGCTGCAATGAGAAATGAAGACTTCAAGCAGCTGTCTCATTGAATATAATAACCTGCAGCTGGGTGAACTGCAGCACAGCTGGATTATTTCTAGAGATACTGTGTATAGATTCCCAGTATATATATATACACACACACATATATAGTTGCAGGATATATGTATATCTGTATGGTCACTAGCTAGAAGTAAGGTACTTGAGAAAGCATAAATAAAACATATTTGTCCTCTGGGTGAAACATTAGGTTGGCCAACATTTGGTTGTACTGCACACAAAGCTGAGAGAATGTAGTTCAGCACAGCCTCTCCTGAGCCCCAAGGAACTGGCAGCCACAAATCAGGGAAGGCCAAGCATTAATAAACTGGGACTCAGTTACCTTTGGCCCTCAAGGACTGCCTTGCCAAGGATCACAGGTATTCAGGAAACACACACCAGGACCCTTCCTGACCATACACAACAATCAATTCTCTGAGCACTCTGAAGTTCCACTTCCAGTTAACCTAAACAGATGACACAAATGTTAGGTTTCTCCATATATATCAACCTTCACAGTGTTTCTAGAATGGTTTCATACAAAGATGTAATGCACTCCAGCAATGGACACCGAATGAATCCTTGCTCTAACAACGTGCATATAAATATGTATCTATAATTTGTTTATAAATGTATCTCACAATTCTAAGAGAAGAAAAAAAACCCCACACTAAACCACTGAAAACAAGCATAATATATTCAGGCTTGGCCTTGGAACAGCTTTCTGCTGTTCCATCACTGGATGGAAAACACTCCACAGAACATCTTACTGATTAGACTTTAGAAGTGAATAAATGCTCTCCTCTCTAGCCCTTATACCCTTGTCTGCACAAAGCCCAGGCAACTGAGCCACAACTTCCCAAACCTGAAACATCAGCACAACTGCTCTGTGCCTACAGCTGACTGTCCAGGATCCATAAACAGCTTCTGCACTGTCCTGGTAACTGCACTCCCTGTACCTCCTCTCTGAAACCAGACCTCTCTGACTCCTGGGTACTCCAAGTGCTTGATGCTACTTGCACCTCTCAGCACCTGACCAAGATTTTTAAGAGATCTTAGGCTTTTCTTCCATTTTATATTTACTTAAATCATATTAATCAGACCTCATTCAGTGTCATCAATTGCCAGCAGACTCAAGAAGTTTCTTAGCAATTTAACATCTTAAGTTGGGCCACTACATTTTGATCTGTTAGAAGAAGCTATTTTGTCATTCAAAATGAGTGAAAACTGCTGTTAAAAATCCAGAAAGAAAGAAACACAAATCAATAAATGCAGCAGCTTTGCGTTACTCTTCAGTCTTCATCTTAATACCCAAACTGATTCAGACTAAATCTTAAATGCCTCTTGTCTGACACAAAGTACTGAAGTTGCAGTATTTACTAGACACTTGTGGAAGCTATAAATTTCATTTTCTTCAGAGCTTATATTTATCCCAGCTGTAGCAGGCAGACATCTCTAGCTAGAAGTCAGGTTACTAGAAGGTATTTCAGGACAAAAGTGAACTGATAAATTATTTTACAGCATGTACAGATTTACCTGTACAGTGAGTTCTCCTCTGAGCACAACACAGGCTTCAGGATGGAGTATTGACATGAGTGTCATTTTAGAGAAATGAGTACCATTGAAGTTCAGCATGAAAAACCATGCTGACCAAATATCCCTCCATTCATTCAGTGCTTGGATTCTGACACTTTCAGCTAAAGAGAAGCCAGCTGAAACTGCCTCCTGGCCTGTCACAAGGCTGGGTGCTGATTCCTGGCCCTGTCAGCCTCTTTTGCCCCAGCTGATTTTGAATCATTCTTTGTGGTACTCATCAGTAGTTACATTTGGCAACAACAATAGAGGGGGACACCGGGGACACATTTTCCCCCCCACAGAAAATGCAGCAGTGACATCAGCCATTTGACACACCCTGCTTTCAGCTACAGGAATTTTCATCCCAGTTGAAACTCAGCCTGACTCCAACTCTGCTCCCAGGAGCAACACGGCGTTACAGGCTCTGGAACAACTCCTGTCTCTCAGCATCAAACAGAAGAACAGAGAGGTCACAGGAGCAAGCCAGGCCTGGCAGCCAGAAGGAATGGAAGAAAGGCTGCCAGCCTTGCAGAGCTCCTGCTGGCTGCCAGAGCCACCTGTGCCCTCGCGCAGCCCCCGGGGCACCCAGCGGGAACGGGGCCTCTCCGCACAGCCCCCCGGCCTCCAGGCCTGGCTGCCAGCAGCAAGCTCTTGAAACAGCTCCTGAGATCTGAGCGTGGCTCTGTTCCTAGAAACTCGGCTGGCTTCATCCAGCAATTGAAGCCAAAGACATCTTGACTGTACCAAGTGGAACTAAATCATGTGTACAGACACCACTGTGATGATCCCTGAGCCACGTCCCCGCTCCTGCTATTGCCTCTAGAGCCAACATGCAGTCAGCCCTAACACAAGCCACAGCTGCACATGTGAAATCACACACACGTAGTGAACAGCCAGGATTCCTGGGAAATAAATGTCCTGCCCTGCAAACAAGTGCAGTCACCTGAAAGGGGAGCTCTGAAACTAGAGCTGATTTATTTACAACAAAACATCATTTGGAGGGAATGCTTGGTCAGGTATGCATTTTAGAAAACATCGCATTAAAACTTCACTGTAAAATAACGAAACAAACAAAAAAAATAACAGAATTCTTTCCATTTGAACTTAACATTTTCTTTACTTTGAGGAAGAGCCTCAATACCTGTTAGGGGTAAATCATGTCTGACTTTCAGAGGACAAAGCTCTGATTTGCCAAAAACTCTTTTTTTCTCTAAGAAAATGAAATTGCTCAAACTTTGCAGTATTTTTGTCCTTGTAATTTCCACCACTTAGAAGGAAGAAAAATACTAAGTCCCCAAAGAATACATTTTTAGCTCTTTCCAGTTTTACACACTTGGGGGTCAGCCCTGACTGGTCACCACTCTGAAGAGCAACCGTGCCAGTAAAGCCCAACACCCCTGCAGGAGCCTGCAGAGAGCAGAGCTCACTGTGCCTGTGCCTGCACAGGTGGAACTCTACCAGCTGGAACAGAAACCCACGCCTGGGACTGCTGCTTAAAAGACTGTTTATTACACATACCTGGCTGACATTCTCAAACAGAAGTCAAAGCAAGAGGGTCTGCAGCTGACCAGGATTTTTTGCAGTTGTTGATTTGAAAATACTGCATTTGACAATGTATTTTGGATGCACAAGACTATCCAGGTATCCACCTGAAGACAAAATACCAGGCACAGGTTCTCCTGGAGAGGACTTTATTCCATCCTTAACCTTATAGAGAACTTCTGACAAAAAAGTCTGCAGCTGTCTCCCTCCTTTCAATAAATGCAGCCATTCTTCACTAAGAGAGACTCCTGTGCCCAGATCCCCACAGAGTTACCCTTTTCAATCAACCAATAGGTTCTCTCTCTTCAACAATCTTCTAGATTGTTTTATCCAGCCATCAAAAGGTTATGAATTTTTCATCACAATTAAAAATGGAAGTTAACTGAACTTAAGCTTTCAATTTACAGAGCTCAATTACCAGTATGATTAAAATGTTCATTATTTCTGTAGAGTTAAACTTCCTTACAGGTTTTATGGTTATGTCACTGTGATTTTTTTTCCTCTGCCACAACTGGATCCTTCTTCTCAAATCCTGCCCTTCAAGTCATCATGTGCTATTGGTTCTCCCACACAAACCAGGTTTTTTCATTAAATACTCTAAATTCATAGGGTTTATAGTCCCTTTAATATGACTTTTTTAATAAAGACAAAAGTTTATGTTGGAACAGCAGCAGATAAAATGGGTAAGAAATGCAGCTGCACCAATCTGAATGAGGGAGAAATAAAAATATGCATATTTTTTGTAAAATAACAATAATGACACTTAACTCACCAGCAAGACAGTGCTGTGAATTACAGTTTAATTGCCCTTCCTGATCCAGTATAAACATTAGGAGCAAACTGTACTATGCAGGGGAGGGAAAAAGAAATGATCATGGCATGTTCTAGATGCCCTGATTCATCTTTCCTGGCAGAAGATGGAGTGAGTCAAAGCTGCTGTGTAGGAAGCAAGGAGAGGGAGGTGGGCTGAGCTGGCTCAGCATTGGCTGGGTCTTCTCAATTGGGGTTTGAGAAAGGATGCATCAAAGCCAGTACATTCTAAGTCTTCAGGGCCACCTTGTAGAAGTAATGCTGTCTGCAGAACAGCAGACAGCCGTGTGCTTGCTGGGGTACCTGGCTCCTTGTTCTGCCTAAATGCATGGTACAAAGTGCCAGAGTTGTACAGATCTGAAACTTCCTTTTGGGCAACTTCACAAAGCCAAACATGGCTTAGAAACACAGCATACACTGAATGTTCAGAATTGGAGATAAAGAGGTGCAGCTCTGCCAGTCCTCACTTTGCCCACAATAGATAAGACGAGCACTGAGACATGGCTACATTAGAAACAAACATTATCAGATCTAACTGGGTGTCAGATATAAACCTACCTACATCTGCACTGACTCATGTTCAGCTGTAAAAACAGGTAATATCAGCTGTGGATCAAAGCTGCCTGATGGCTTCCACTAAGTAAAAATCACATCTGCCTTTCCAAAACATAATCTGTATAATAATGCAAAATCAAGTTGTTTTCCCTTACCTTCTGCAAAAGGTTCCCATTCATAAAATCGACCCATAAATGGCTTGTTATTGTATGATGCACACTGTACCTCTCTAATATTCCTGCTGCTTTCAGGACACATCTGTTTAGATTAAAAAAAAAAAAAGTAGCATTACAATCAACAGCAAAGATATTTCTGCCTTCCTGTTAATGAACTTCAGAAGGTCAGTGAGGGCATGGCAAAATTCTAATCCAGATGAATGATATAAACATCAGGAGACCTCTAAAACAGGTAACAAGCTGTGCTGTTAAGTAACAGTATCAAAAGCACCTGTTGAAGAAAATTAATTTGTGAAGTTAATGGAGCAACAGTTCTACCAAAAAAAAAAAAAGCTTTTATTGAGCTGTCATTTACCTCAGCAACAGCACAACACTTCAAGACAAATTCAATATTAGATTAGAATTACTTCCTTTTCACAACAGCTTCACATTTTTCATCATTAACTTTTTGGGCTCAGATTCAACACAGTTGAAACACTCAATGTACATGCTTCCATTACTTACTAAAAGTTGACCACAGCAGCTTCTTATTCTCATCCTATGCTTCCACACCATATTTCCACTTTTCCTTTTGTATTTCTACATGCTGCTATTACAGTCACTGCATGACACTGCATTTTAACTCATGCCTTCAGATCCTGAGCTCTTGCAGCTAAGGAGCTGGTATAGGAGTTTTGCAACTGAAGAGCTGCTTCTTTACAAGCACGTGTGTGCACACAGGCATTGAGGCAGGGCAGGCTTTACAGGTGAAGTGGCATCCTTCCTTAGGTCACCTGCAGTGCACACCTTTGGCACTCCAGCCCTGCTTGCATGTGAAGTAGATTCTGAAAGCAGATACAAGTTAAATACTTAATGACTTTGTTCTGCCTGAATCCTCACATTACCGCAGTTACAGCAGAAGATTACTCTGTGTGTGGGCACATGCACAGGGGAGAAAGACTTCTACCAAATGCAGGGGGTTAATTAGAACAATTTCTATGCCTGGAGAAAACAGGCAAGCTTTGGGCACAGATGCATTTTTTTGCATAGCTTTTAGATAATAAAAACGACTACTAAAAATACTATACAAAACCAGTAGAAATCACATGAAGTACTCGACTAGAACAGCAGAATATTTTTTCTAGATGACAGATTTCAAGGAAAAGCTAGAGATAACATTATATGAAAACAGCATGGCTAAAAAACTTTGTTTTCAAAGGGAACGGAAGAGAATCACTAAGAACTCTTGTTGCAACTACAAGTCAGTTCTCTTATGCCTGTATAGTAGGAAAGATTGGTTGTCTGCTGGGGAACCCAGGCCCATCAGAGGTCCCAGAGGAGCTCTTCTCTGTATCCACCATCTCCCTAGGAAGATGCTCGTAACTGGATCAAAGGGACGTCAAAGTCAAGAGTTCTCAAGTGGGCTATAAACTGTACCAAAGACATGCCCGGGGGAAGGTTCATGGACTACTTTATCTTCCATTAAAATCATGGTAACAAATCTTCTAGAATAAACACTGTTTCTGGCCAAGCAGCCATCTGTGCTTCTTCGCCCACCCTTCTGAGATCTCCAAGTACATGCAAATACTGCTTTCCTCAATAAACCCTCTAATTAAAAAAAAAAAAAAAA
>VZSE01007658.1:115395-181368 GCA_013398275.1 Promerops cafer | reverse complement strand
AAAAAAAAAAAAACAAACAAAAAACCCCCCAAAACCCCCCAAAAAAACCCCAGAAAACCCAAAAAAACAACAAAAAGCCTTTCCTGAAAATGGGACTATAAACCACCACATTGGAAGGGTGGGACCAAAAGCCTTTCTAATGCCAAATGCAGAACGCAAAGCTATATTCCCACAACTGAAGCACAGCTCCTTCCGTGTCTGGCACAGCAATGCAGAACATTTATTCACCACAACCACCAACCAAGGCAAGGAAATGTATTTTTCACGGAAACCAATTATTGCACATATCCTAAAGGTGAAGGGACAGAACCTGAGCTGCCATAAATTAAGGTCACTACACTAAATTACAGCAGAACAAACATCAGTTTGTACCAGCCAAGAAGTCAGCCTGAAGGGTTTCTTTCTGGAACGCTTTCCCCTTTTTTTGGCACACATTTTCTACCAGCCTATTGTGAAGTTTAGTTGTTTCTTGTTTTTCCTTTTCTGACCCTTGAGCTCATGCTCTCGTGTACCAGTATTTCTGGCTCATAAACCATTTCCTGTACACCCTGCTCATACCAACTGCAGGCAATGTATGAGTAAAAATATCAAAATATTCACTGCTGTTGCCAACAAATAGTGACATCCACCCCTTCTAAGATCCTTTTCATATAGCTACAATTTCTGTTTTTAAACTTATTGACAGTTGCCCACAAGACAGAAACCTCAGTGCTTTAAAGCAGGACCAAGGACAGACAAATACACTAAACTCTGTGTGGATCAAGCAGAAATCAGAACAGGCTAACTCAGAACATCCCTGCTACTTTAGAAGCCCCAACTCAGTTGCCCTTCCTTCATTTCATTCATCAAGGTTTAACTGCAATATAAAATTTTGAGGAAAAATTTGAGCAACCTGGTCTGCAAAAACACTTTGTTCTTTATACAGATTATAATCATTTCTATTTTTAATGTCTTCTAAAATATTGTTTAGCTATGAAGTACAAGTAGGCAAAATTCCTACAGTCCATGATGAATCAAGGCTTAGGAGTTATATTATACTCTCCATATATACTAGTTAACATCTATGGACCATTAACTAACCCCACCTAAATTGTTAATGCACAGCTGAATGCAATGACAGTTTTATGCTGCCTACAGCTCAGCCTCCCTGAAAATGAAATCCTTGAGCCTTTCTCAGAAGACCTAAGAGTGCCTCTGGCTTTTTTAGCACTTTTGTAGGCAGAAAACCACTAAAATGAAAAAGTATGACCCTGTACAATCAAAAGTGAAGCTTCAGTATAGGGTTTCCTGTAGATCCTCACTTTTATTTATTCCCTGAGAGTACATGCTATTTTTACACTTCAATTTAATTACTATTTCTGTCACATATAGCTTGACTAAAACTCCTAAAATACAGCAACAAGCCTCTGTGATGAGAAGATGGCAAGCCCAAAGACAGCTCCTATTTACAATGTCTAGCAGCTGTCCCTTGCAGAGTTCCCATTTGCTTCCCAGCTCCCACACAGGAGAACTGGGAGGTGGCTGAGGACCCCTGGGCTGCAGCATCACCCGGCCCAGCTCTGCCCAGCACAGCCCTGCCCAGCCAAGGGCCATGAGCTGGAACAAGCAGGCACACTGGCATGTCTGCAGGTGAAGAATGTTCCTCTGGCTAAGCCAGAGTACTGGGATTTGAACAGCCCAGATCTCTTTCCAAAATTTCCCAGAGACTTTTGGAATGAACTTTGCTAAAATATTTAACTTACTGTGTGATTCTCCCTCAGTTTCCCCTGAGTGACATGAGGGCATTAAAATCGTGCTGCCTGCTAGAGACTCAAACAGTTTTTTGGTAAACAAAATGTTGGCTTTGATTCTGGGTTTTGTTAGTGACAGATCTGGAATTTCTTTTTTTTTCCTCAAAAACTTTGTCCTGTGATTACTGAGGGAGTTATCTGAAGTTTTTCATAGGGGTTTTGATACAGAAAACAGGATGGCCTCTGTGGATGTTTGTAAAAAAAGAAAGAAAATGTTTTTAAACCAGATCTAGGGAGGCCAAAGCAGCAAAAAATATAGTTTGCATCTACTAAGATAAATCTCAGATTCCTTTGTGTAGAGGCAGATATAAATTATCTAGAAATATATACTATCTGCTGGGAGAGGGGTTTTTAATTATTGTTCTTTCAGTTCTGCACTGTAAAATGAGATACAGCATCTAGAATGCATAATTTTGTATGTTTTTAAATGCTGTTTCTCCTACTTAAAATATGCTGCTTGGACAACACAACAATGTAAATTTAGCATGTGGGGCTGCATTCAGCAAAGTGCCTCCCAAGTGCTGGGTATTGATATTTCCACAGAAGGTAAGGCATCTCAGAGCTGCCCCTGCTGCATTTTCACGCAGCTGTTTCAATGGGGACAGCACCTCGGCCAACTTTTCTTCCTGTGCTTTCAGAATGTGAGTAAATTACCAGCAGCAGCACAGCACTGCGGTGATGAGGGAGGCAGCACCTAAGACCAAATTTTAAAAGTATCCCTTTGTCTTGTGGGACCTCAGGCCAAACTTCTTGAAATGCACTGTGCCTGCTGTTGATAGAAACTTTGGGAACAGTAGCTTTATTTATGCCTCGGTTTCTTTTGAAATATGCAGGTATGAAAGTAGTCTGAGGGACAGCAACACACGGTATTTTCTTTGTCATGTACCATTAGAGTTTTCTTAAAATGAGCTGCTAGTACAGTTAAGACTGTAGAACTAAGAAACCACCCTGCTAGCTTCCTAGCTTTTGGTCGACATTCGAAAAGCACACTTTTTAACAAATCCTTGACACTTGGTTTAATTAAAGAAGTGCTGGCAAAACACCAGAAAATTATCAGTCTGCCAGCAGATGTGGGCTCACATCTGCCATTAGCAAAGCTGTGTCAAAGCTGCACTGAGATAACACACTGCTGGAAATGTGTAAAGGGGCCAATTTGGTCCTGAAAGCACCTCTACAGGCAATTAAAAATTGACTAAGATTTTTGGCAATGTTTCATTCTTATGACCTACAGTAACTGGCAAATGCCTTTTCCAAGGCCTCATATCCCTTATTGATTCTCCAGGTTCAGACACAATTCATAATTAATATTTTCTCTGTGTGCAATACTACATGTTCAGTAAAGTCCAAAATAATCTAGCTGTACTCTTGTTTTCATTTTTGTAGTGGTTCTATATAATCATATTAATCCTTTGGCATTCCAAAGGATAAACACATCTCCAAAGAAAAATAATTTAAATACTTGTTTCTGAAACAGTAATCTGAAAATTGTTCTTTCCTTTGCAGAGCTTACTCTTAAATGTATTGTGTCTTTCAATATGCATAGTCTATAAATTACAGTTCTTTACACAACAAACCACCACGTCTGCAGTGAACTTTGAACTTCTGCTCTGAACTGCCAGTGTCTTGTTTCTTCTGAAACCCACAGAAGTTCCAAGTCACTGTAAGAAAGTGGAATGCAGGGTCCTTCAAGTGTTAATTTTCCAGCTAAGCTGTTTCTCTTTGCATAGCCAAGCACCATGCTTGCCCCATAAGTACTACCTCAAATCAAGGCAACCTAGTTTTGTCCAGCTGAACACACACTGAAAGAGAGCAACGATCCATTTGAAATCCTGGGGACTCTCTTATTTCCTCAATAGTTCTAATTTTATAAAATGGTAAGAGAACATAAAGACAACTGTCTGCCAACTAAAAAAAAAAATAAATATATAAGGCATATTAAATATGTCTAGATATCTGTGGCACAAAATACCAGACACAATTCAAATGGAACTGATGCTCGTGAAAAATAAAAATGTGCAAGAAACTTTAAAATGCATGTGAAGAACAGCTCTGCAGTAAAAATAGTGCTAGCCAGCTCTGGTTACAGTGCACAGCCACAGACAGTGCACTGTAAATGTCTGGCCTGACATGCAAGGAGAATTTCCATCTGGGAATGCAGTGGTATCCGCACAAGTTTATAAGGAGCACCTGTACTGGCAGACTGCACTGCCTCAAGCCATGAATTTACACCTCCGTGTCTGCTGCAATGGAGACAAGCAGAGTAATGACAGTCATTGTAAACTCTAATGTGCTTTACTAACCACAGATTCCAGGCCATGCAGAGTCTGTGGCAGCAATAGGGGGTTGCAGCCTTTCTCTTCCCCCTCACTCCTTTCAAGGGCTGCCTGTCACAGATGGTAAAGACCTTAGGTGTGTGTGTGCACAATGCAAAATCATTGCATTTCTACCCAAATCCCATCCAGGTAGCAGTGAGCTTGTATTTGGATCAAGGAAGACGGGCCCTGGCAGAGATACCAGGTGCCTGCCCCGAGCTACCTGCGGGCTGCCACTGGCACGGGCCAGGACACTGCTGCCCTTTCAGCCTGCAGCTTGAGAACCCTTTTTTCCATTAATGATTTCAGCCTTAGAACAAGAATTTAACTAGAAAAGTCTTTGAAGTGTTACCCAAACCTGATCTTTATTAACTGCAATCTACCAGACACATAAGGCATTAATGCATAATGTGGCAAGTGCATCTATTACTGCTATACGTTTTTTCCATTCTGTAGCACTGTACATCTGAAAATGCAGTCTGTCTAATAATGGGGAAGAAAGCTCAACCAAACAGATGGAAAAGAAGTACTTCTGCTTAACTTCACAGGTTTGTGGCTTTTTTCTTTTTAAATTCTCACTGACAGATCCATCTGATTAAACTGAAATAACTTATTTTATTTCAGATTTACAGCAACTTGTAAAAGATTCAAGTCCAGATTTGGTTTTAAATAAAATGTTAGTCACTCATCCATCCCACACAAAGCATCTCCAATGATCTAATGTGCATGACTGGAAACGTTTGGAACTACTACCTTAGGAGGGGCTAATCAAGGAGCTATGACAGGAAAATTAACAGTACATTTCCTCAGCAATACCGAAAATGTGTCAAGAAAATACTCCAGTTCTGTTTAAGGCTAAAATTTTACAAATACTATTCCAAAAAAAACCAAGCAACCAACCAACCAAAAAGTTCTGAGAAACAATAATTGGTTTCTATAAGATGGAAGTTGAGCAATTAGAAAATAGAAGGCAAATACTGGAAACAGACCATGCTGGAACAGAGTATTATCTAGTGTACAGTGATACACAGGTATGTCCTGAAAGTCAGGCCTATGTCAATTCACACCTGTGAACTGAAGACTGTTGCTAGTCTTTTTTGATTCAGCAAAAGACCAGATGACTGGTCTTTTTAAAGTTTGGGTTTTTTAAAATGTAGTTACTATTTTACTGTCCCAAATTTCTTTTAGTACCCAAGCCCCTGAGCAAAGAGCTCCTTCAGTATCGAGATTGGAGTTTACACAGAACATTCTTTCCATGCTCCAAAGCAAGCACCAAAAGCTCGACGTTTGCAGCAGAAATCACAACTGCTTTGTACAGCTGCTGTTCCCAGTCTCAGCACTGCTATCACTTTTCTATATAAATATGCTGCATAAAAAAATCCCACAGATACAAGAATCCCTCCAATCAAATACCTATTTATAGAAACACTACACAGTGCTCAAGGTGCCTGAACCGCAAGCTATTGCCTCATTTAACGGGAAATCAATGAAAAGCAACTTCCATTTCTCACAATCTGCTTCAAAGTTTGAAGAATGCCTTCAAGTGGAAGCTTTCAGCTTCATCATCTTGCACTGTCTCATCTGTCTACATTATTCAAATACACCTGCAAAACGGAACATGTTTTATTAGTCCTAAGAACAGTTGCTTTAATACACTAGCAGCAGCCTTCTTTATACTAGAAAGATCAGCCACTCCAAAACCCTCTCTGAAAGGCACCACCAATACCAGCTATGAAAGACCCTGAGACGAACTCATGCTTGACCCTTCTTTAGTAAAGTCTATAGATTTTAAGCAAAGTTGCTGTATCTAGTCCCCACAGTTTGTAGAAAATTATACCACTGTGATAAAACATCTACTCTAGGGCTTCTAGCAGAATTTTATTACATTTTTTAGAAGTATTGTTCTTGAAGCTGCCTGTTCTTTCTGGGGAGCAGTTTTTATGTGACTCATTCTACCAGCTTCAGCAGTGGGCAGCAGTAATCCTCCAGCAGTTTTCTCTATGAAAGCCCAAGCAACTTCAATGGAAACTCAATTGCACGCATTCCATTTAAATGACTGGTCTTTGTGTGGGAGGAGGCACTACCTGAATGGTTCCAGCAGGAGGACTAAAAGTTTAAGGAAGTTTGTGATTGGTATTACCACAATAATCTACTTATAAATTAAAAATTCATATTGCAGCAGTAATCACAACATTTTTAGAGAACGAGCTCTAGTCTAACTAACAACCAGGCAACAGAAATGTCAATGTGGTGTTACATGAGACAGAAAAATACAGGCAAATGTACAGCTGTTATTACAACCAAGGGGAATTTGAAATAAGTCTGCTGGGACAATTTATTTTGTTCGTTTTTGTTAGAAAACAAAAATGAAATCTACAATGTGGAACAATTTGTTTTCCAAAAAAAGTGAGTATCTTTAGAGCAATGTAAATGCAACTTAAAAACAACTCTGAGCTTGCAGGAACCCAGTGTAACAGAAATTGCAGCATTACTCAGAGTTTAGAGTTCTTGTTTCCATCAAATATGAGTTTCTGATACAACACACTTAAACTGCTGCTGTGGTATATTCTTTCCTCCTATGTCATGTACTTCAAAGAACAAGAATAAAGGCACCTCAAACCAACTGGCAGATACATTTGTCTTATTTTAGAATGGTTTAATATAGCTGCAGCTGGTAGCACTGTCCATTTACTGATAAGTTTGTCCAACTTAAACCTGTCAAACTAAAACTTTCCACTCCTGTTATCTGTTTTATTCTCTTTTTCATTTTTTGACTGAAGCATTTCATCCCTGAATGAGCCCAAAGGAAAACAAAACGGAAAAGTGTTTTATTTTTTTCCCATGCTGCCAATACTCTGATTTTTTTTCCAAATGTAAGTGCCTGTTCTATCTTAATGAGTGAAATTATGTCAGCCAGGAAGTGGGTTTTTTTGTCAAGAATGCACTCTGCTTTTTCTATGGAAATCCATTCAAGTATAGTAAGCCACAAGAATTTTGAAAATAATGCTGATAACGTACTTTGTACACTTTCAATCAAAACTTGTTGAAGTTCTGCATCTAGCCTAGAGGAACAATCTGTTTACAAGTGTGTTCCATACCTGAGGCTCAGAGAGGCTGAGAAGCTTTCCAGCAGTTATTGGAAAGTGCTTCTGAGGTCTGTGATAGGGCAAGGACTGAAAATTAAGACATCTCTCATCTGCTTTTAATAACCACTTGAGCCTGTTCCTATAATGCATGGAATACTTTGGAAAAACAGATAAATCTTGGGACTGGCATTCACGAGATGAGGCTGGGTGAGCAAGTCAGCTGAAGAAGGTACTAGAAGAAGAAAGTGAAACTGGATGAAACTGGAAAGAAACAGGGAACTAAGTGGAAAAAGGAGAAGAGACTGGAGGCAGAAGAGATGGGGAGAAAAGATGAAAAATATGAGACAAGGTACTAAGAAAGTGAGAAGTGTGACTGAGGAGAAAATAGAGTGGGGCAGCTCCAGCCAGAGGGAAGGAGCAGAGATGGGCTGTCTGTGGAGAAAGGGCAGAAACACCTGTGGTGAGAAAGACCTAAGCACACCACAGCAAAGCATTTTCACTGCCCTTTCACTTGCACTCAACGAGAGCAAACTCCCTCTGCCAGTGCCTCAGCTGCAATGATCTGATGAACTCTGTGAATACTGATGCATCACACGATGGCATTCTGGTTTTGAAGGCTTTCTTGGTTTGTTTAAACACTAGAAAGTAAGTCACAGGGCCTTAAAAGAATGTTTAATCTCAAGTTAGAAGAAGAGACTGTCCATGCAATTACTGTATTACTTGGCTCTTTCTGCCTGTGAGGTCCATGCTCAATTCCATGAGTGCATACCATTTTCACCGTATGATCTCTGACTCATTCAGTGCGCAGAATGGATTTACTCTGGGGAATGTTTAGCTGGAAGGTTATTTACATAATCTCTGTTTCATTCCCTGTAAAACCTAGTAGGTATAGAGGGACATACAGAGTAAGGGACATGAAGGACAGTCTGCAGTTTCTAGAATAGCTACTACCAGTTTTGAGGGAAATAAATGTCACCTACAGTAGAATTAATTAATCCAATCCTTTCTCAATTTGTGAACTATGTACTTTCTGTTTCGGGGGTCTGACTGAAAACCTCTGGACCTGCTTTGCAGATGAGCTGCCAAATCATAATTACATTCTTGGCAATGCAAATTTTGCTTTGACTATTGCCAAGTGATAAATATGATACTGAACATGGGGAAAAAAACTCAATTCAAACTACTTGACAAACAGCACTAATTATGGAACACTTCTCTTAAACCTCATTCTTCCATATGCCAGCTCCATTTCTTACAACAGATTAGGTCTTGCCATCACACAGCAGCTTTCTGAATTTTAAAGCAAACACTGCGGTATCAGCACCAAAAACTAGTCCTTAGAGAAGCCTTTTTTCCTCACCTTCTGCAAGGAGCATTTTTAAGGCAGGGAGCCAAAGGCTGAATAAAAAGAGAATAACATTGAGTAGTGTATCACTCATAACTAAGCACTTGATCTATGCAGGGACCCTGGGGCAAAAAATTATATTATCAGATAATTAAACAGTTTTCTTAACATGAGAGTTACCAGAGGATTGCTCACAAAACTCCAGTTTTGAAAGCTCTAAACTTCTGCAGGTTTGACTTTTTCCTTCTAATGGCATTTTGCTGCTCAAACTAAAACCTCACATCATCCAAAAAAACTGTCCTCAGAAGGTGACCCAAACTGAAAAAGCCATCAAGACCAGTATTCTTTGCTGTCTTTAACAAATAAAGATGCAAACAGAAATTCAGGAAAAGCAGTATGTGGGTTGGCTGGCAACTTGCTGAATGCTGCAGCCAAAAGCCAAAGCTGGTTTGCAGAACGAGGTAGGGGATGTTTCCCTGGCCTCTTCCCCCTACAGATCACCCAGTGCCTCTCTAACACTGCTTGACAGACATAAACAACACAGGATTGGGGCTTTTTCCCCACCAATGTAAGTCAAGAGTTTGAAGATAAACAGCCTTACCAACTTATCACTAGAAAGAAGCTCTGTTGCACTAATTACACTTGTATGTCTCTACATGTGCAATATGCTGCCCACAGAGGTGTTACTTCTGGACAGACAGCACAACTGATGAAGTAGATGAAGTGCAAGATGAGACAGAGCACACCAGACTGGTTTGGGTTTTGTTGTTACTTTTTAATCTCACCACAATTTCAATTATTTCTGGGGTTTGCATTGTTCTGTAAGCAGTTAGTTCTTAATGTATTGTATGCAAAATGTTTGTCTACCTGCTCCGGGCACTGCAGGGCTTCCAGTGCCAGGTTTCTTTTAGACCACTTGTGGGGGAGAGGGTTTGGGCTTCCATCCCTAGCCTGTGGTTAGGCAAAGGAGAACATGCTTGCTAGACATAATTTGACATTTATGTTTCATAACTTTCTACACAAGTTTTGTCAATTTTCTGTTTCCAAGCCCTGCTTAAAAATTTTAAAATTTAAAAAAAAAACCCCAACACAAAAAACAATCAACACCTCCCCTTTCCCCAAAACGCACAAAACTAAAACTAAAAACTTGACAGCACTGCTAACAGACAACTTTTTCAGTATCTATAGCTTAACTTTGGCAGCTTCTCCTGCACTTCCTTCTTTCTCTACTCACCCTGGTCAGTACAAGAGAGGACTGGGACTGTACTGGTCGTAGTTTCACTGCAAGTTCCTGTATTCATGTAATGTATGTTCTTTTCCTGCTATCTGGCTTAAAAATGTCTTAAACTTGTGCACTGATATCAGCAATAACTGAACTAATCTCCTAAAAATACCAGGAAAAAGCTACTCCTTTCATGTGCCAAAGCAGACGCTGACATCTGACAGATGGTGGTTTTTATACCTGTAATTAATGGGAATAGTTAACAAATATTCATAGAAACAGCATTAAAAAGTTATTTGTAAATTAACCATGACATCTGCAGCCTCCTCTGCTTTGAAAACCTGGATACAATTAAACTAACATATGAATAAAAAGCACATTTCTTGTTCAAATTATGTGAGTGTTGAAAAATTCCACACCGGAATTTCAGACAAACACTTTTGTCAATATGAATTGACAAGAAAAAGCAAAGACAAGCTGTATTGCCTTCAAATCTCTCCCACAACACTTGCCTATATTGATAAATGACACTACTCAAGTTTACAATACACTATTAAACAAAACGACAAATGTGTCTGCTTACAGCTCAGAAGTCCCGATTTTCACTGATGAGCTTCCTCTTTAAAACTTGGCACAGAAGTTACATCTGAATGATAACCAGGCAACCTAAATCACCCTGAGTCCTGTTCTACGGCAGAACAAAAACCCCTACTCCATTTCAACAAGCATCCCAATGAAGTTTCCAAATCACTCCACAGGATTTTAAGTGCTAATGCTGCTATTCATAACTGATGAAGTGATGGAATAACTGTGGATCTTTTTCCTCTTTCCTCTCCTCCAAGACACATGTATTCCATTTACTCAAAGAATTAGCAAGGTAACTTCTCAGACAATTCCAACTGCTACGTGAAACCTCCCTCCCATTCAAAGTTCACCAAGAAGTTAGGAAAAAGAAGCTTTAGGCAACTGATTTGTATTTTGATTTTGAGGCACTTAGATGAATTGTTAACATTTTTATGTCACACTGCTATTACACAAAAATGAGGGTCTGAATCTTCAGCTAATCACAAATTCACTCCACTTGAGGCAGACTTCTCCAGCTCATGCAACAGGCTCAGAACTTCAAAATAAACCTCACAGAAGAAAAAGGCAGCTCAATGCTCCCTGCAGTACCATAAAATACTGAAGTACTACTGTTAACCATACCTTTTGAAGTATTCTTGTACACTAAAAATCAATAAAATATATATTGGGAAGTTGGTTTTTTGTTTTTCTCTGGAAAATTCAGTTCCCAGAGCATTCAAGCTAAACCCCAAACATATCAATGACACTGAATGTATATGTACTGGCTAACACATTTAGTAGATTTTTTTATCACTGGTAACTGCTCTCAACCTTTGTTTTCCAGTGGAGTATTTCTGGTTTATGGCCTTAAGGTGTTTATTCTATCCTAGGCTCTACTGTATTTTATTTATATCTTACTGCCTTTGAATAAAGTCAAAGATCTCACCTGTAAGAATGTTACAGATCGCACTGGTCACTTCTCCCTGACCTGGAGAATACAGGACATGGCTGTAACAATGTATACATTACCAAATTTTCACCTGCACCTTTCCTTTTGGGCTGTGCTTTTACAGTTCTTGTCACAACAGGGCATGACTTGTGGACTCCTAGATGTTTAAGTAGTTTAAAGTGGCTTAGATTTATTGATCAAACTAAGTAACTCAATTTTTAATTAAAACCAACAAGCTTCTAGACATTAAGGTTTTCTGAATTGCGTGATTTTGGACTTATGAACATTTAACTACATAAATAATTAACCTAGTAATAATGAATTTATGTAAAACAGCTAACTCTGTGTTACTGGCACAAGCACAGAGCACACTTGCTTAATAAAAAGCTCTCTTGGAGAGAGCTTTTAAGTTACCCCAACACACTTTCCCTGATGCTTTACGGCAGATAGTTTCCCGTAATTATTTAAGTTCTAATAAGAATGTCATAATGCAAAATACACTCTAATACAGGGTTCTCAGATGTTGAAGGGGATGTCATAACCACAGTGCAGATACACAGGAAACAATTGCAGTCCAAGAGCTTCATCAAAGATGTTTCTCTGTGACTCTTCTGTACACAAATGACAACTGATCAAACTACATAAGACCCTTTAAAAGCAATATCTCTGTGCCAGCCCCTGGTAAGTTCAGCTTGTACTGGTGACAAATCATTCTGAATTAAGATTTACACACATCTGCTGCAAATAGCAAAACATTCATAAAGAAGGACAGTACAGCCCAAAGTAATGTAAGCTTTCAATAAGTTTCCTGTACACCAACAGAATGTCAGACTACCAAACCTACACACAATCCCACAGTGTTTGCATGGAAAATTCCTCACATAAAGTCAAGTTTAAATTTCCTCAGGAAAAGATATGTCATCTTAACCCCACTTTGCCACTTATGTCAAACACCTACTCTATACAAATCTTAAAAGGAGAATAAATAAACCCTACAGTAACTCCTTGGGAAGAAGAAGGGGCTTTTCAGTCTAAAAAAAAAATTGTTCACCTAAAAAATACATAGGCTTTTGTTAGTCTTCATCTCAATGTGTGAGCATCCCAACTACATTAAAGAGTGCACACTAGCAGCACCCCATATCAATTCTGAAAAGACTTGTCTAGGAATTATATTTTCTGTTCCATACAAAATTAAAAACTTCCATTTCTAACTTAGCTAAAATTTGAAATGCTGGAAATGTTTCAGTTTCTATAGAGTGGAAAATTTTCAAAACTGCTTGGGCAAAACACCAGTGAGCTGGTGGATGGCCCAAGATCCCAGGTGCCAGGGGACCCTGCCAATGCCTACCTATGTGCTTAGGTGACAGAAAAGCACATCACTGTTTAATGGACTCAACACATTCCTGGAGAACACTGTAATTCTATTTAATTAGGGGTATGCATCCAAAAAAAGCCTTTCAATGGCACAGTTGTAACTCAGCATCAGTATCATCAATAAGACTCTTTGGAAAATCAAATATTTTAATTTGCCCCATCATGATAGAGCTGAGGATTGATCCTAAGTCTTTTACCTCACCTCATCTCTTGGACTGTAAAACCTCTTTCCATTTCCAAAACTGTCTTTTCAGATATTTCCCATTCCCTGCTCAGGTGCCGTTCTCAAAAGCTCTGCACACAGGACTCCAGATCCAAGCCGAGGACTCTTATTCAGAACCAAAAGCCAGATTTTCCATTGCTGTGCTACCACATTAATAGCAGGCAGAGCTGAAGAGGCAGGCCAAGAAAGTAAAAGCAGTCATGTCTTCTGATCCTATCTAGATACTTCTCCACAGCACAACTGACTTCTTGCTAAACACCAGTCACATAAAATACTGAGAAAAACAACACAGTGTAACTGGAGACATGACAGTAACCCACATGAACCAGTGGGCAAACTAGCAACTGGCAATGGAACTGGACAAGCTCAGCAGAATTTCAGCCATAAGTATTTCAGTGAGCCCTTTCATACATTGTACCTTGACTTTTCCAAAGTCCTATATGAATTTGGCCAAAAATTCACACCTCAAGCCATAGCTAATGAAAATTTAGATTTTACATCCATTTAGCATCACTCTTCATGCTGAAACTGTGGGAGAACAGATTGTGGGAGAACAGATTGTAGGAACGGGGCCTCATCCCGAATGGCGTGCAGCTGTACAAGACAGGTGAGCAGCACTGAAGGAGAAGAAGCGTGGAATGCTGATGTGTACCAACCAATCTTTACAAAAGAGTAAAAGGGCATGCAAGTGTTAAGCATGTGAGAAAAAAGGTTTAAAAAGTTGCACTGGGGAATAATAAAGGGCTGATGCTTGCCACCATTTTCGGTGTCAGTCGTGTGTCCACCTTCATGAAACTATCTTAAGTAGTCTGGAATATCCAGAAGCCTGGAAGCTTCCTTGTGTACACTGTCCAAGCAACCTGCAGCCTGGAGTTGGTTTACAAATATATTCTCACACGTTCAGGCACTCATGAAGAGCCAGTGACTTGGCAATGTTCAAGACAATTAATTACAGAAAGTGCTCAGTAAACAAATGTTCCATTTGAGTTGCTTCCTTTGTTCTGGTGACAAACCACACAAAGAAGGTTGAATTCAAATTCTGCTTCAATCACACATGCATGTAATTCCTTCTCCTTTAATGCAGGGGGAAATAAGGGAGATTTACTCACCACTTCCCTCTTTCTGAAGGAATAGAGACTACACTGGAAGAATCCTATTGTATTGCAGGTAGCTTATGGTTTCAGTTAGATCAGCCAGAGCTGTTTGGGCAGAAAGGAGAGATGTTTACTGCCTGTCTCCTGCCAAAGAGGGTGACAGACAGCTGTGTGTTCTGAGGTGAGCTTGCATGCAAGGTGCTGAACAGGGGAAGCCATTTATATAATAGGAAAATAGGTTTAATGACCTGCAGGAACACTTGAACAAATACAAGCACTTCCGAGGTTCTCCCTAACCAAACCTCACAAGTTTACCTTTTATGAATCAATCTGTCAGTCATGTGAAATGAGTTCAGCTATCAGTGAAAAAATAATAAATGTACAATAATGAGGAAATGACCTAATGGACCAAGGCAGATTAACTTAATTTGTTATTAATTTGTTGCCCTTAGGAGAAACTATAGAGGGAGTGGCCAAACACCAGGATAAGGGTTAACAGAATACTTGCAATAAATGAGATTTTCAGTTTTGGTATGCTCCAGGAAGAACTGAAGAAAAAAAATAAAAGATACTGTTCTCTGCTTGCTGGCAAGACCATTGGTACATGTCGCTGCTGATAAATTAAATTAAAGCCCGCGTGCAGAAGCATTTAATCAGGAAGAACAAGCAAACAAAGTGAAACACTATCAGCCTTGTTTTACTCTCATCCTGGCCTTATAGTAAAACTGTTCTTAGCAACTTTTTTATAATTACATTAATTACCACATTCTAGGGAGAAAAATAACCCTGAATAGCAATTACAGTCTCTCCAAGGGTAACAGAAACATTACTAAATAAAGACTATCACTATGTAGAGTTCTATGCCTAGGAGAAGCTACTTCAGCTACAATTTCACTTTGCTATTAAGTCTCCTGTACTACAGATTTCTTTATAACTGTATTTATACAAGCAACAATGAGCTCATTTATATTTTCTCTTCATCTGTTGAATTCTTCTGTTTAAATAACAGATTCTAAAACTAACATGAAAATAGTTTCACTCCTGTTCCCTTCTCTCAAAAGAAATCAGCCAATGGCCAAACCACTCACCATGCTGACCTGCATGTCCGACCACTGTCCCATTCACAAGCTCACTGCCCTCTACTCTCCAGCCCACTTGTCATTCTCAACAAACATCATCTACAAACCTTCCTTCTCCTCACCCTGGCAATCTCTGATTGCTTCTTTCTTCCACCTCACTTCGAACTTCCTCAACTCTTACCCCTTGCCCTCTGAAAAGACCTCTTTTCCTGGAAACAATTTTGTCACATTAAGTCAGGCAGAACACTGTCCAACTTTGTGCACTGATGTGTGAGGGATGAAATAAAGACCGGGACATTTGTGTATCGCTTGGACACAGTGAGCAAATGTAGCTCAGAAAACTTTCCAAATTAATGCCCATGCACTAAGGTCATTTCCCATTTCCTTCAAAAAACAGAAAGTGTTTTTCGAAAGAGCAATTTGTCCCAGAGACTATTCTCAGAGGCTCAAATTAGCCCTTCATGTTTTCCATTCCAGACAAATACACTAAAGCTTTCTTGACATTAGGTCTTTTCAATCAACTGCTCTAGTCTCAGTCAATGGACTTTATTCATAAATAAAGCAAGAGTCATAACTGAGAAGCAAAAAGGAACTCATCTGATTTGTTTAGATTGTGTTTTTGTTATCCTTTGTTCCGTTGTTACATATTCCATTATGCAGGTTCCACTAAACAAAATAAAATTTCTAGGAGGCAGAAGAATCAGATGTTCACCCATCCAAAAAAATATGGCCTGTCATGTCATCTTATCCAGATCTCTCCTGAATATTCTGCTTCTAATATCAAATACAGGCTTCTTCATATTTGCAACATTAAGTTAGATTAGCAGGACAAATAAGAAAAACATATTAGGAAGACGTACTTTGGGAAATACTTAAAGGGCACAGGCAGAAACTGGAAAATTTAGCAGGACGAAAACCACTAATGGGGACAAAGAACAAAACCTCACTTGCCTCCCACATACAATGGGAGACTGCCTGGAGCATGGAGCTACACCCAGACAAACATTTTTGAACCAAATAACAACAGATTTTATTTAAAAATTAACATAGAACAGATTTTCACTCCAATAAACTAGGAAGTTAAAATCAAAGCACGTAGTACTGAATGCTGGTAAAAGCAGCATCTGAAACAGAATGCACAGTGCACCATGGAAAGACACTGGAGTGGTCCAGGCTACTGGGAGCTGTCTCTAAATGCTGCTTAGAACATGACAAGCACTCACAAAAGGATAACCTCATCTTATGGGACTGAGAAGTAGACAGCCTTCATAAAATGGCCTATCCTAAATCCATTTTTCAATTTCTTTCATGGAAAAACATTGAGTTTGTCAGTGACTGTTTTAGTTTCACCCTGGCTGGGTGACAGGTACCCACTAAAGCTACTCTATCCACACCACAACTGAACAGAGAATAGAAAATATAACAAAGGGTTAATGGGTTGAGATAAGGAGCAGGAGAGATTGCTCGCCCATTACTGTCCTGGGCAGAACAAACCTGACTTGGGGAAATTGACTGAATTTATTACCAATCAAACTCAGAGCACGACAATGCGAAGTAAAACAAATCTTAAAAACACCTTCCCTCTACGCTTCCCTTCTTCCCAGCTCTACCTCTTTCCCTCAGTGGCACAGGGACACAAAATGGGGCTTATGGTCAGTTCATCACAGGCTGTTTCTTCTGCTGCTCAGGGATAAGAGTCCTTCCCCTGCTGCATCATGAGGTCCCTCCCATGAGACACAGTTCTCCACGAACTTCTCCAGTGTGCGCACTTCCCATGGGCCACAGTTCTTCATTAACTGCTCCAGTGTGGGTCCCCATAGGGTCACAAGTCCTGCCATCAAACCTGCTCCAGTGGGCTCCCCTCTCTCTCCATGGGTGTGCAGGTCCCTGGCAGGAGCCTGCTCCAGTACAGGCCTTCCATGGGTGACAGTCTCCTCAGGCATCCCCCTGCTCCAGTGCCCTCCATGGGCTGCAGGGCCACGGTGCTGCACCGTGGGCTGCCCCATAGGCTGCAGCAGAATCTCAGCTCCAAGTACTTGGAGGGGCACCTCCTGCCCCTCCTTCTCCACTGACCGTGGCCTCTGCAGGGCTGTTCCTCTCACACATTCTCACTCTGCTCTCCTCTGGCTACATCACACCTGCACAATAGCTTTTTCCTTCTGAAGTATGATATCACAGGGATGGATGGTGCTGCCATCTCTGATGGGCTTGGCCTTGGTCAGCAGTGGGTCGGTCCATTCTGGAGCCAGCTGGCATTGGCTTCCCTGTTAGACATGGGGGAAGCTTCTGGCAGCTTCTCATGGCAGCCACACCTGCAGTCCCCCCACCCCTCTCCTCTACCAAAACCTGGCCACACAAACCCAGTACATTCCACTCCTCGCCACTGTGAATCACGTACTTAAGAATTATCATTAAAATCCACATTCATCACACAAAAATCAAAATAACATCACAACGCTGAATGAAAGTGGAAAATTTACACTAAATTCATTCCCTTGTCCCTTCACCACAATCACAGCTAAAAATTTCCACCATTATTGCATTCTCTGACATTGTTCAGCCCATATTTGTCCCACTACCTCTCTCAATTACTATCCTTATCTCAAATTCCTTCATGTTCCTGGGTTTCATCAAATTAGAACTGCACATATTGGTAAATGAAGTGACTGATTATAGCCCTTGAAGGTACAGTATTAGGTAACTGCAATATTATGGATCTACTTTCAGTATTCCTGAAGACACTCTAAAATAAGTTCACAAAAATAATCATTAAATTAATTTTAAAAAAATTCAACTTAACTTGATGATTAGGTGAACATTTTGCATACTAGGAAAACCAATAGCTGTCTAACACATGAAACACAGGAAAAGCAGACTTACATTTGTGTTGCAGAGTTTATATTGCTTGTAGGCACCAATGCACACGATGGCTGCAGCCCTCTGGGGCTGGGGCTGCCCCTGCAGGGCCTGAGGGTTGGAGTCACCACCGTGGAACAGACTCTGAGATGCAGGGAACGAAGGTGACTGATAAACTGAGTGCCCCAGGACATGGTGTCCTGCCTGAGGCCCACTTGGTTCTTGGTAAAGGCTCCCGTGCTGCAGTGAAGGAGCAGCTGCCTGGCTGTAGGAGCTCATGAGACTCGGACTCTGGTGGAATAGGTGGCTCCTTGACGACTGTCGCTGCCTCCGCAGCTTCTGAGGCTGCTGACCAGTATCAGTTTGTAAAGGTAAAATGTATGGCACTTTTCCATATCCATACTTTCCTGGACCAATAGGATTTCTGTTTCTGCTTCTAAAAACAGAGAAAGAGGGAGAAAACAGTTACTGAAGTCATAAGCAAAGGAGCAGTTAGGTATTTACAGGACTTGTAATACGTATGAACGAGATGTAGTCTAGCTTGATGTATTAGGAATCTCAGAAGGCCTTGATCCTAACACTGCAGTCTGACGAGTTAATTGGCAAAAAGGATTTCTTCCAGTTCAGAGCAATCAGTTAATACAGCTATTCTGGGTGACATTTGCAGCTCAGGAAGGGAGACACCATTAAAGAAAAATAATTCTGTTTCTGTACATGAAATACATTTATGTTTTTAATATATATGCAAAACAGACTTGAACTCCAGTGAAAACCAGAGACTATAAATTGACATACTTATTTTCTAGAAACAGAAGTGTTACAGATGTCAGACAGCCACCAGATCAAAGGGACCTTTCTTTGGGTTTGTTTTCATTTGGGTTAGTTTTCTTCCCAAGTCTTACATTCTCCCAGGATACTGGTTAGCTGGGAACCCTGTAAGTCATTTACCTCCCATTCCAGCCTTATGGCCACGTGGGGCTTTTAATCAATCTTCCTGGCTCAAGATGTGTGAACGAGAGTGCTGATTTGCCCCCGAAGATAAGTGACCAGCACTCTTGAACTGTTTATTCCTGTTAATCCGCTCTGTGAGCATGACAGTCATTGTTAAGGGAAGCTTTTGGTAGTTACAGCAGAGAGAGCAGTATAATGGTTTTTGGTATTAAGGGAGGGAAAGAAAAGCTTCCCATAACTATACAGGAGAGGAAAGAAAGAGAACCTGTAAGCCTTGTGCCTACTTAGCCAGACCTAAACGAGAGTGAGATTACACAGCATTAGTTTTTCTGTTGCTCCCTAGGCTGAAGAGGAGCAAGACAGAGTAAGAGGAAAGCAAGTATTCAACTATATTTGCAGCCAGCTAGGACAAAAAGGAGGAAAAAATGCAACCAAGAATGGAATTACCATCTAAAGGTAAATTACTGCCTAACAGAAAAATATATGTAGAAGAGCATGATGTAATTCATGTCAGACCACAGCCAGCAGACATCTCTGATCTATTGTGTTCATCTCAAGCAGAGGCATAACAGCTGTTTAACGCATATCTGACAATCTCCTTTCTTTGGGCATAACTCTCATAAACACATACATGTCTTTGATTGCTCAGACAAATCTCTTTAGCACTTTGATAACAAAAATGATGGGCCCCTTTAATCTTAAGCCAACCTAAATATATGCTTTATTTCAAAAAATACATTTGCCCAGACAAGTAAGAAAATCAGGTTTTGTGCTATTAATGTAAGGGTTGTAGCAAATGTGATGATGATGATGATGATGATGATGATGATGATGATGATGATGATGATGTAACATTCTTACTGTTCTAACTTTTACCAATTTCTCTCATGCTGAGATTATGTCAGCTGTGAATAGTAGGAACTGGCCCCTCTTAGCACATTTGCAGTGTCAAAAAGGAATTTGGTTGTCATAGCATTTTCTAATTTTAGCCATAAGCAAACGTGTGCCTTGGCAAATCAATGCATTATCGCTGCCTCACAGACTTTATGCTTAGAACAATGCTTTGAACCTCAAGTGGTCTTCAAGACTGAAGCACTTTCAGAGCTGGTGGGCTGGTTATTTATATTGAATAGAAACCCTCTTTGAACTAAGGATATACAGTGTCTTTAAAATACACAGGTAAGATTACAAATTTCCTGGGCCTCCACCTCTTAAGTGCTCTTTACACAGCCTCTCTTCAACATGCCTTTTTTCATTTTTTCCCTTTTTCCATCATTTCCTCTTGCCTTACATTTCTCCCACTGCCTCTAAATGGAGGTTCCCTGGCTTACTTCCAGCTGAAGCATAACTTTTCTTTCTCTTCTGACATCAGTCAGAATAAAGAATGTATTTCCATGAGCTTTTCAGCATTTCATTTATCTTATCTCCTAGTATCAAAGTACTTCTCTTGTAAATGAAAAACTGCAAGGGTGAACATTAGCAAAACCACTCCTTTATGACAACAAGGAAGACTTGTTGTACAACTACTGGGAAGTTTCCTTAGAATGAACCCCAAGAAGCTTCTGGTTTCTCACATTTTCAATTCACAGCCTTTCACTGTTTCTGAAGAAATAATGTAATGTTTTGGAAATAACCTTCAGCCACCAGTTTCACCAGGGATAAGGAGAAAAAAAGCTGCATAGGAATAACTTTTTTTCACCCCAGTATTTTCTCTTGTCTATTGGCAGAAATTATTCCACAAGCAGAGGGAGATGATTTTCTTCCCTGTACTCTCAGTCACAACAACCACACTATCGAAAGACAACAGAATCTCACCACGGATCCTCAGATAAAGTAAAAACAACACCTAGACCTTTCTTTTAATTTTGTGTAGAGTTTGGTCAAGTTTGAAGCTTTTTTTCAAAATCTGCAAAGGCTTTCTTTACCAGGAGTCCTGTCCTGGAATGAACATTAAAGTCCTCTAACATGTGAAGGAAACCCCTGTCCCCAGTGAGCCTGGTCCAGCTGCACTTCTGGGTGCCCAGGGCCAGGCATTATCCAGGTTCTTGGTGATTCTCCTCACTTGGGAATTCAGCAGCTGCCTGTAATCTATTCTCTGAAGTGTTGCCCTATCAGCACAGCAAGCAACCCAGAGCCAGCATCTACTCAAGCTGAACTTAACACTGATCTATCAGCAGAAACAGAGGTTTCATGTGCAAGATGAAAGTGAAAAAGAAGACAGATTACAAACTTGATTTATAGCTTTACTTCCCAAAAAATATTCCACATTATTTACCACTGCAAAAGTCTTTTAAATTATGCTGATTTGCGCTTCGTTATTAATTTCCATTTCAAAAAATGCTCCAAAACTGCAGTTCTTAGATTTCAGCTAGAAAATTAGTTCTAAAGGAGCTGAGTCCCCTTAGATCCCTATCAAAGCTCTTTGGCTTAAATTTAAGCCCTTTTATTCATCATGGTTTCAACTGAACTGCTTTTTAGTAGGTAAAATCCTCTATAACTGAATCAATTACATACAGTCTAACTTAATTAAATCTATTTCTGTGAAGAAGTATACCAATATTTAACCTCATACTTGAGGTCATAGCAAATTACCTGTTTTGCAGCACTACATTACTGTAATTAATTGACAGGTTTTAAAGGACACTACCCATCTACTCATAGTTCAAGTATTTAGTACAGAGCTGCCTTGATTCTTTTTCTGAAGAACTGAAAGTGACTTATTAGCTATTCCTGTTAGCAATTAAGCTATTGCAATATTTCTCAAATATTTAAAATGTAATTAAGAAATAAAAAAGGGAGATGGAAAAGGCCTTGGAGACATAAAATGTCAAACTGGAAAAAACCTGGTCCTAATTCCGTAAGTTTCTGTTAACAGGATCGCTATGGGCATATATTTTTTTAATGCTTTTTTTTTTATTACTCCTAGATAATGTTTTTAAAATAATTTTAGACATGCATTTTTAATCCATGGCATTTCCTCCACAATTCAAAACTGTGACTGGCCTACAATTGTCCAAGTCAATCATTTACTTTCCAGCCCTCCTACTGCTTTTAATTTTCTTTCACGCTTTATATATTATTAGGCACACAGTTAACAACGTGTACTTTAAAAAGACTCCACCATAAATTTTTTCCCCCTTAAGTCACAAAATAAACTGTCTTATACTGTTCATTACTGTTAGTGAGTTTACACCTCACAGTATTTTAGCAGATTCTTTGACAGGAATCATTTTTAACAAAAATGACTGCTATACTGGATCTCGGAACAGGTTTCCATCTACTCAAGAAGGAGAGCTCCCACCAGTCAGGTTGATTCCCATCAAAAGGCTCCATGCATTGCCACTCCCACTGCACCACAGCCTGTGCTGCTCTGCATTCCATGTACTCACTTTTCACCAGCTCTAAATCAATCTGGAGAAAATCACTTAAACATGAATGAAAGAAGGGAGCCCTTTGACTGGTTTCTATTACAAAATGCATGCCTGTCTGCTCACTGATCTAGAAATTGGCCTTACAGCAGTGAGCAGATACCTCTGTGAAATGTTTGATCACAAGAGCTCAGGCAGCCCTTCTGAGACAGCAACACACACTGCAAAGTGGGGCCACCAGCACCAACTTCTGCCATGCCCCAGCACACTGTTCCCTTCACCAGCACCAACCTCTGCCATGCCCCAGCACGTTGTTCCCTTCACCAGCACACTGCAGGGCAGTTCAGCAGGGCAGGCTGTCACTGCACCTCACTACTGGCATCTTCATTAACTAAGCAAGGGAACTAACTGCCTTTTTTACATTCATGGTAACTTGGGTAACCACACCATGATTTGTGGATATGCACTGCTTCCCCTGTATCACACATACATAAGAGTATTAAAATCTCTGTGACCATATTTGTCCTAAAAAATTCAACTGCAAGAATTCACAGAGTAACCAACAATGCCTAAAGTGTTTCTTCTGAAGAAATATGGATTGTACCACACTACACTACAAACAATCTCATTTCTATATCATATTAGAGGGAAAAGATATTTACATTTTTCTGAGACAGTAAAATTAATGAATAAGGTCACTAAATAAACTGTCTCTTGAGAACAGGTTTAATTAATGGAATGTGGACTATCTTAAATGAAATTTTCCATCCTCAGATCACCACTGATACCCCAATTCAGCATAGCTGCAATATGTCCAGTACAATAACTTAGTATATTTGCTTTTACTGATCTCTCAGCAAGTGCTGTATAACCTCATTTATGTGACTTTCAACACTGAGATAGGATTCCAAAATTCAAACCCAAATACTTCAAATCCTCTTTTTCAATAACACCCCTGATCCCAGGCAATTCTTAGCTTCTTCTTTAAGATTTGACTGAAGAATGCAACCATGCAGTTGGCAGGTAAACCAGCAGAAATTCAATGCAAGTAACCTCATAACTCTGCTGAGATGCCTTACAAATGATATGGGAGGTTTGCTTGTTTCTAGCCCTCGCTGATGGGGCAATAATTCAGTGGTACCTGACTAAACAGCAGCAGTGTTCTCACTTCCTCTCCTTCAGTGAGCCCAGCTCAGGAAGGGTTGAAATGCTCAGTATTAAGAATAAGAAAGCTCAGGTGGTTTACAATTACAGTATTGTGTTAGGGGGTTATTTCTGGTAATCCCACTCAAAGCAGTAGCAGTAGCATAATAAAAATTTATATTAATTTAGTAATAATAAGTGAGACCTAGAGCATGTCATGGGGATTAATACCCAGATGAGAGGCGTGACAGCAAAAAGTCAACCTGAGGCCTCAGCCATCCCAGCTAGCTACTAATTTTGTGAAGAAATACCTCATTTGATCATTATTGCTATTAGATCCTGTCCAGAATTTTATTCAGAAGGAAAATAAACATCTTTCTCACATGGCTTTAAATCCCCCAAGTGCTACCAAAATGAAATCTGCTGCTCTTAGATCTTTCTGGAAAATTTATCCTTAGAAAGGGATCCAGTCCTTCTCTATCTTGCTTCTGTACACACACCAACCCACAATAAGCTTTTATAACCATAGTGGGCTTGGGGTGAAATCCATCACATTTTCGTTCTATGAGAGAAATAATGAAAGGAGGGGTGGCTAAGTACTTGAGCTGGGTTTCATTCCAGGACTAAGAAAAGCAAACACTCATGCCAATAAATATAAAGCCTCACAACTTGAGAAAATAAAACCTTCTTGAACCTGAAGGTCCAGCAATCACACATCCTTCCACCTCTACGAACCGGAACTGACTAGAACAGGTCACAGAAATTGCATCACAGCACGTGGCTACTGGTTAAGGAAATAACAACAGAATTGTCCTTTTAAAAGTTAACTGTAGACATGCCAACAGAGTGACCTACATTTGCCTGGTCAAAGCATCTGTGAGAGGGGGCAAAAGAAATACTTTCAGAAAGGAAATCCTGGTTTGACATTAAATGATGCACTCTTCCTTTCCATTTCTCAAAGCCCTAGAAATGCAAACTGACCCTATACGGGGTACAGAGCAGCACAGCAGACTTGCACGTCAGCTGCTGGCAGCAGAATAAAGACCCAGAGCTACAGCCATGTGAGAAGTTGATGATTTTTGGATTATTTCCTCAGTGCAAATTTTTCCTCTCACTCCTCTTCCAAATACATAAGAAATGCTTTAGGGAAGCCCTTTCCTTATTAACATACTTCTTTAACTTGCACTATTTATGCAAGAATGCTTTAGTTATTTCATTATCCTGGTGATAATTCTAGTTTTTTCCTTTCTGCTCCTATGACCCCAGATACAAATTACATATCATGCTCACACAAGTGGACACTGAGGTTTGCTGCTCCACCACCAAAGCCTACATGAAGAGAAAGTGAAGGTGGCAGCTGTAAACATCCTACACTCAGCACATCAATGAGAAATTGTGGCTCTGTGTTTTCCATTACCAAAACAGAGAATTGGAAATGCAACATTTAAGAAGTAATAAAACCTAGTCCATGAAAAGTATTTCCTTTCAAGATGTGTTTTCTCTCTTAAAGCATCTTATCTTTCTGCATTCCCTTATTATTTTTCCATATGTGCCTCTTAATAAAGATGTCTAAATGCCTTAATATTTTTTCACTGTCTCCTCTTTCCTGTTTTTTCTTAGTTTGTGGTGTGGTCCAATCATTTTAGCTAGGTGAAAATTAACAAACCAAGTCTGTGCTACAGGGAACTCAGCTCTTCAAAGCTGGGGAGAGCTCCCTGCCTCTGCCAGTGGACAACCCAGAGAACCATCAGCTTTTATACTCACTCCAGTGACTGATTGTAATTAACAGATTTCAATCATGCAAGAACTCTTCTTACTGCACTGAGTTAAACAGGAGAGCACTGAAATTTTTAAACCGGGCTTCTAATTGTAGGCACCTCAAACCTCACTCTCCCTGAACTTCTCATGCAGTCCTGGTTCCTAATGCCTAACTGAACTAAGTTTCAAAAGCTGAAAATGTGAATACCCTCTTCAAAGACAAGGTATAGCAAATTTTATGATATACAAATTCTATTTTGGATTTTGCTAAAAAAACCCTTATCAGTTCTTTGTCAGCTGCTTGGAAGCAGGCAGAGAACTTTTCCACTTGCTGGTAAATGATACAAACACACTGGGCTGCTGTATAGGGCTGCTATTGCTGTCAAAACTCTTTGCCTTGGAAGCCATCCAATTTCATTCTACCATGTTATCAATGTGAGCTTATCTCAGTCACAGATGTCCATTCCTCTCTTATTGTTTTATGGAAGTCTGCTAAAATTACAGCTTTTATATAAAGTCCTGTACAGTAAATAGAAATACCCCAAAAAGTTTCCACTGACTGTACAAATTGTGAAAACACAAGTGTTATTTAACAGCCTGACAGGAATTTCCAGTATCATCCTTTAGTGAACACTAAACACAGTCCTACAGTATAAAAAACATGTGTAGAGTAACTCACATTTTGAAATCCATTTTCCATATACCTGATAGGAACAGAAATCTTCTTTGTAAAGAAAGTTTTTACTCTGGATTTTGTAAATCAGGGAAAACTATTAGGTTTGTCATTCAAATAATTCCATTTTCAAACAACATTTTTTGTTCTCATTCTGTTTTTACAGTCACCACCAAGGAATCTGAAAGTTATGCAATACAACAGGCTTTAAAGCCACCAGGGACCTCCTAACACAAGATGGAAATAACTTATTATGCAAGTAAGATTAAAACCCTGACCTTGAATCCAGTCTTTTGCCAAGGGGCAGAGTGTGTAGGGGTGGAAAATCAGCTGTGGTACAGAAGCTTGTTCTGCGCTTAGGAAAGCACAAGAATTTTCAAAAGCAAATGCCTCCATCATACAGGAAAGTGAACATTTTAATATTTCATATGGCAAGGCATTTCTTAGGAAATAACACAGCTTCAGTTCTGCACACAGTCAGTATCATTTTCTGCTCACCAGCATCTCATGTTCCAGCCAACCCTGCAGTGACTGTTCCAAACCATTCCAGTCTGTGCTGGCCTGCAGAGGCCACCAGAGCAGCAAGGGACAGCCCGTGAGGATGGAAGCCCAGCAGAGGCAGCAGGGCTGCTGCAGAGCCAGGCCAGCTGGGCTTCCCTTGGAGACAGAGGTGCCAAGGGCTAGAGCAAAGCCTTGGGATGTCTTTGTGCTGACAGTTCAAGGCCAGGCTCCCAGTGTCAGCAATAAGCCAGCCATGCACCACAACCTGGGGCTGTCACAGTGCACAGCCCAGAACAGAAGTGCATTATAGCACATTATTAAGTAGGAAAGCAGAAAAAAGAAAATACGACTTTCGCCTCGGTGCACTCATGTTGACACTACTAATCCTGTCTCTGGCGCTCCCGGAGCTTCAGGACCATCAGTGCCACACATTCAACAGGTCTAGGCTATCATTTGCATGCGTTTGACAGAAAGACAAAGCAGTGACAAAGGAAATTGGCAACACCAGAGAAGACCAACATCTGAACAGCTGGTCCCAATTTTTGGCACTCTTGCTTCACTGAGACAGGCAGGAGCTTAACAGGTTAATTCTACTCTCAAGTATTCTTTTATACGGACAGAGTTTCTTGCAGGGGTTGAGAATGTCTTTACCAGCAGCAACAGAGTTCTACTGTCTTATTCCAGTCAGGCTGGAATACTGCCTCAAGGTAATATTCTTTCTGATGTTGTTAAGGACAGCAAAATACCTTTAAAAAGGGAGTTACAATTGACTGCTTCACTAGGAATCTTAAAGCTGCAGATGATATGAAGGAAGGTTTCCTCAGTTATGTTGGGGGTGGGGGGGACTGGGGTGTTTTCTGTTTTGTTTGGGTGTTCTTGTCAGCAACCCCAAAATCTTCTCTTCATGCACCTCCCAGAAGAGAGCTGAGAGGGAAAGAACCAGAGAGCTCCTGGAATACATATTCAGAGGGAAGGCAGAGACAACAGACATTTAAGGAGAGCTCCACCCCAGGGGATCTCCATGCCTGTTCTGCTCAGTCTCCAGACTGGAAACACATCTATTTTCCTTTCACACATATATAAAAAAAATCTGATAGACTGGTATCTAAGTGGATAAAGAAGTGTTTGTCCAGAGGTGGGAAAATTAATTGGAATTACTTGTAACAGTACAGCTTCACTCAGCCTTAGAGACTGTTACTATGAAATTAATAAAACCATATACAGTGTTTAAAATATTCTATGTATTAAAGAACCACTTTTTTTTTCTTCAAACAGGAAATTTTGCTAAAAGAGGTGGTAGGAAGAAAAAAAAGAAAAAAGAGGAAACAAAAAGGCAATAAATAGAAATACAAAACAAAACTAGAGTTTTGAATAGAACTAAAGTCAACGGACAGTTGACCACCCTTTATGAAAAATGTTAATTTTTTTTTCAACCAATTAATATCAGACTGGCTGCTGAAATTATAGAACAGTTATTTGTTCTGATATTTAATGGAAACGTCAAATGAGAGTGCAGCAGAAAAGTAAAAAAATCTCTCAATAAATCACAACACGAATCTTAAAGGGAAGTGAGATAATCTGCTTAGCACAACTGTAGAATATACATCTGCCCTTGGACATCATGTAAGTAGTCAAGGGCAGCCTTCCCCAGAAGGCAGTAACCATTGTAAAAGCCATTCTTAGTCTCTAATAACTTTCGTGTAAGTGTGAAAAGCCCCAGCTCTAAGGCGCCCTCCCATTCCAGGGGAGGGAGCTGAGGCACAGGCTCGTACCTCCTGTCCGGCTTGGCGCTGTGCCGCGGGCCCTGCGAGTGCCGGCTGCCCCTCAGCGCCGCGCGGCCGCCCTGGCTGCTGTTCCGCGCCCCGGCGGCGGCCGCGGCCCGCAGCCCGGCCCACAGCTGCTCCTCGTTCCTGTGGAGCGGCACGGAGGTGCGGATGGCAGAGATGACGTGGCCGGGGTAGGCGGACAACGAGTCCTCGTGGTGGGCGCCCTGGTGGGGCAGAGCCCGGTCCGAGGCCGGGAAGTGCCGGCCCGGCCGGCGGTAGCCGCGCTCCCGGTAATAGGCGGGGAGGCAGGGCCGCGTCTGCTCCATCACCCCGCCGCTGCAGCTCCGCGAGCAGGCGGACCAGGGGCCCCAGCTGCCCCACAGGCCGGGCACGCCGGCACCGCTGTCCTCAGGTGCATCGCCTTGCTCTTCTATCCTCTGCGGAACCTGCAGACACAACACACAGACGTAGGAATCAGAATTCACACTGGAATAAGAGGGGAGCACCAAGACCTCGGTTCAGCCATTCACTCCGCAGTCACAAGAGAAATGGAATGATATAGGAAGTAACTTGTCTTATGCTCTGCCTGCCGAAGGACTGCCAGTATAGGAGGAGGTCTCCTACAGCCATCAACCATTCAGACAAAACGTTCGGGGTTGGTTGTTCTGGGTTTGGGGGGGATTTGTGGTGGTTTTTTTGTTTGGTTGGTTTTTTGAGTTGGATTATTTTTTAGTTTTTCTTTTGGATTATCTGGATAGAAATAGATTTTCTTTGTTCTCAGCAATGGAAAAATTGCATGATGCAAAGCTTGGAAATGTGTTATAATATTAACAAAAGCAGGAAATAAGGTCATTTTTGGTAATGAAATTGGGTTAACAGACACTGCTCTGCTGCACTCTGACACTTCAACAATGGAGAGCGCTGGTGGTTTGCAATATTTCAGGAGCTCCCATCTAATGTGGAACTTTTTACAAAGGCAATAATTTAAGAGGACAGGTTGATTTCCAACCAACCAAAAATGCTGCTATAGTTAACACTTATATTACCACTCTTACCCCAGTCCCCACATGACCACTTCAGGATGACCCACTCAATCCTACATTCACAGAAATTCCCATCAAACTCAATAAAAGATGGGACAAATTGTAGGTCTCTGGTGTTCAGTGCCACTTAGTCTATACTCACCATTCAGCAGCACAAGGAAAGTGAAAGAAAGAACCCCAAAGGGAGAGGATCCTTCTCATCAAGGAAGCTAGGAAGGATTAGGAAGGGCAGAGTCTCTCCACAAGGAGAGTTAATCCCTCAAGCCAAATATTTTAAACATCCTGACCTTGTGATTGGAAAGGTATCAGCACAGCCAGGAAGTTAAAATTACCCATCCCCATCTCTCTGTGGTCTCCCCAGGGTTTACCCATTCTTGGAGCTAGATACAGTAAGGATTTCTCAGTGTTTTGCACTGAGCAAAGTACTCAAACTTGCAGTTTTTCTCTTGCTTCTTTTGACCAAATAGCTGAATTACAAGTTTCTAAAGCAGGTTCCCAATATCTGATTCTCACAGTTATTAATATGCAGAACATTCTTTAAACTCAGCATCCTTTAAGTAGTTTATTAATACTCTGAACAAGCTCTGTACCAACAAGCACACACATGCATCAATTCAGCTGGGAGACAAGAAAAGGCACTGTCCACAAACACGTTTGCCATACCTCTCCAGCCCTATTCTCGTGCACCTACCTCAAAATGAGCTTTGGAAAGCCAGCCCTGTCTGTCTGTCACTTCTCCCCCCTTCACAGTATGAGAACCTAAACCTGTAACTTCCATTAATAATTTTGCCTCAAACATTACTGTATAACAGCAAAAGATTACCATCTCCACGCTTAGTGTCTCATCGCAGCCACCACGCGCCGTGGTAACTGAGCTGTGCCCCAGTCTGCCAGGAGCACACATTCCTCATCAGCTGGCTGCAGACATGGCAGGCTGGGCTGGAACATGGCAAACATGGGCTGAATACAGCATTACAATATAACAAGCCAAGCCAGCGCAGCGTTTGTGGTGCTGCTGTGTAATACTCGCTTGTGGTCTACATAATCTGAAACATTTCCCCCCTCTGAGGTTACTCTCACTTTCATCACCAACCACAGAAAAAACTGCATTTAATTATAACTTCTGATTAATAAAAAGCATCTGTATTAGTGTGATATGTTACCCATTTCTCCCATGTTATTTGAAAACAGGAGCAGATGTCTCTGTATTTAATGTCTTTTTTCCTGTGCATACCCCATTTGGCATCAGCCTTTAAAATCCCATAGCCTGTACAACCTAATACCACATAATGTCAAACTTAGAACATGCAGCAAGGTCGTTCTGGCTGCTACATTTGCTTCCATATCCAATAACAGAACACCACTGGCTCACACTTTGACCAACTACACAAGGCATTCTTCAGTTTGTGATTTTTCCAGTGAATATTCACTGCCCATACTTACACTATGCATTAATGTGCTCTACCTCAGATATAAAATGGTAATGACTACACACAGACACTCTTCTGATCCGAACTCAGTCTACAGTAAAATTTACTTACTGTAAAACTAATACTCCTTGGTTATCAGACAAGGTTTCACTTGTTTGGACTGCCTAATCATTTCTACAGTGTTTCAGTACCTGTTTTTTTTAAATGCCAAAGACACTCATGCAGGCAACAACTAAAAACTATAACGTACAAGCAATTCAAGTTCTCACTAACGTAAGAAATATACCATTTTGCAGAAATAGAAACTGAATAGTGAAAAATGTCAACCTGCTACAGAGAGAACCTTCCAGCTGCCAAACTTCATTGCAGCAAGAATTGGTTCAGATAAAATGATACTTCATATGACTGAAGGCAATGTAATTTCACACCCCCTAATCTTCATAGTGAAAGAGTTGTAGACACAGCACAAGAAGCTTTAATCCAGCTAATTAAGGAAGAACATAAAAATAAAACTTTAAAAAGTAACATTATAATGTCTTACAGACAAATTCATCAATACTACTTAGTTGTAAGATAACAATATTTTGAGATGGGAATTTTCAGAAGCAAATCAGGTTATGAACTTTTATTTTCTTACTTTTCTTACTGTTTTCTTACTTTGAGTAAGATATGGGCTACAGATGAATCTTTAGAGGAGATATTATTGATGGCATAATCTACTCAGTGAATTCTGCTATGAAGGACTGAATAAACTGAAGCTGCTTAGTTTAAGGAATGAAAAACAGAGGGGACAATAATGCACTTCAAACAGTGTACATAAATAAATACAAAGAACTGTTACTTTTCTCTTTGCAGCAAACTATTCTTGTTTATAGTAAACACATGAATAACCATTTGGATTTAAATTTAATCAAGGGTGATCCAAATTAAAGGAGAAAAACTACTTGGAGAGAAGGCAAACAAAGCCAGGGAACAAATTGCCTGAGGAAATCCCGGCAGCACTGACACCAATCTTAAAGCTCTACCAGGCAAAATGAGGTGTCACTGACCCTTCCCCAGGGCAGAGGAGCTGAATTACAGCACTCACAGGCCGCTTCCCCTCCTTTGATCCTGTGATTTCCAGGTAACTTAGTAGCCAAGAAGGAATTCTGCCACAGCTCTGTGATAAAACCAAGAAATTACAGGTAGCTACAGGACTCAGCTGAAGTATTTCAGAACATCTCAGACACACCACATACTCAGAGATCCCTGACATTAGGTCCCTCCTTCTCTTGCTTTAAGAACTACCCATTAAAAGCACACTTTCTGAAAGGAAGAGTCTGAGCCTGCACTGGGGAATAAGTGAAATGCAAACGGAACTTTTCTTGCCAAATTAAGTCATGAGAGTAATTTCTTTAACAGAATCGCAAAGCCTGAAAATAGAGAGAGATCAACCAACTTATTTAATCTACATTCCCATAGTTCATGACTGATTGCTTCTCTAGGTGACCTAGACTCATTCTAACTAGAAATGCACCACCAAGATTTTTATCTACTGCAAGTTAATCACAACCAAATATTTCACTCTACAAACTAGATTTCTTTTCCCCTTTAATTTCCCCCTTTCTTTCCTACACATTTTTCAGTTATTTTGCAAGCCAAGGCTTGGAAGTGGACACAATACCATTCACTACATGCAGCTGTACAATAAACAATGTAAAGAAAAGTAAGACAAGTTTTCAGGTGTGCAAGTGCTTGCAATTTCTACAACTGCACCAACTCCTATTAATCTGCTATCAAAGATTCCTTAAAGGAGAAATTTTCTTCATAATGACTATTACGCACCAAATATCTTCCAGTCTGCCACCTTTCAACCAGTGAGTGACAAACGGAATTGAGGCTGGATTTTCAGAAGGGCAGTTTCAGGGTCACCCCTTCCTTTAGTCACCAGTACCCTGCATCCCCTTTCTCTTCTTTTTCCCCAGTTTTCTTGTATTCTGTCACTTTTGTACACAGGAGCTGTATTACATACAGGTTTTATTCTAAAAGAGTTTGTTGGGGTTTTTTCCTAAAATCATATAGAATTAAACATACTACCAGGAGCCTGACATAGATGACATTTTAAATAGAAAACCAGTTTATATTTAATTCATGTAATTCACCAATCACTCTGATCCTGAGTCAAAAATTCAGCAAAAAGTAGAAGTGTGCAAGGTATAGAAATTCAATGCCAATTTCTAGTACTGCCTCTGTCAGAATTTAGAAATAAGATCCACATCTCAGGATTTCAGCAGCAGTTGTTGAAACTATACTATGCAAGAATGTCCCTGAAGAGGAAACGTCACTTGAACTGAAAGCCACAACTATTTAAAACCTAACTTGTTGTGTGGGAAGACAATGGCAGACAACGCTGTACTGATCTGGCAAACACTAATTTTAAACACTGTAGGACACTTCATCCTGGTAAACTATAGCTTAAATACAAATCAACTGTTCAGAAAAGTAGGGGGGAAATGCTTAGATCAGAGGCCCATTTAACTCAGTACTGTGTTTCTGACTGAGTGGAAGAAGCAAAACTTTAGGAAACAGTGTAAGAACCAGGACATATTCAGAGATCTTCAGGGACCTTCTGCTTACAGCTAATCAGTAATTTAAGGGCCTCCTTCAGCTATACAGCACATTGCAGTTGATTTTCATACCCACTGCTGGACTTGCTCTCCATGAATGCAATCAATCCATTTTTTTAGCACATTTTTAATCTTGGCTTCCAAAAGATTGTACATTTTACATTGAAAAAGTGCTTCTCTTTGCTCTGGTCATACATGCAGCCTGACCATTTCACTATGTCTCCCAAATTTTTCTTTGGGATAAGAATGATCATGCTGTATTCTCCTTCACCATGCTATGATGTCTGATTTGCAATTGCTAACACAATCCATTTCCAGGATCTCTTTCTGAAATTCAGCAGTCCTAATCTGTTCAGTTTCTTTTTGTAAGGAATTCCTCATTCTCAGCACCTTTTCCACTCCTACATTCTTACACGGGTGTGCAGTGCTGCATACCATACTCCAAATATGAATTAATGATGGAATTTCACAGTAATAATGATTATAATGCTTGGTGACAGTATATACCTTTTAGCCAGCTACATAATGAAGCTGTTACAGCCTCAGCCAATGTTACTAAGTATTCTGTAGATATTAAGTGTGCTATAGCAATCCAAATTCAAAACTGACAAGTTATACAAGACAATGGCAAGCTTTAAACCTGGAGATATCTAAACCAAGTCAGACATTTCTGGTATTTCTTACCATTTCAGTTTAGATACAATAATGTTATTAGATTTTATACATTTAATTTTTAACATATTATCCAGTAATTCTTTTTTCTGGGTAAATGCCCAGAATGGAAATGGACTCACGAACAAATTAACTACATCATATTCCTAAATATACATCTGAAAGGGATATAAAAGGCATAAATGTATGTTTCTCAAAGCTTTATTACTATCACCCAAGGCAAAGAAATTGTATCCAGAAGAACATTTTATCACCTGCTCAGAAAAATGCTACCAGTGGTATCCACTGAGTTAACCCATATTCATATACTGGATGCAAAGTGGAATTAATAGAAGCCAGCATGTCTTACTTTCAGCTTCTACTACCCTCTTTATCCTGTGCTTCCCAGAGCAAAGAGCCCCTGTAAATTCTGCTAATATTCCCCAAAAACCTTCAGGCTTTAGGTGTTCATTCACTGTCTCTTCCACGGTCCTTCTTCTCATTACCCCACACATGACAACCCATGCTATGACACCAAACTGTCCTGGTTGTTACTAAAGGAGTATCAAGGCACTTGGAAAACATGACTCCTTATTTATTCAATGACTCCAGGGTTGCACTTTCTTTATCCTACAGTTCTGACTAATTAAAGATTTCACTAGGGCACAGCCTGTCACAAAGGATAGGCATGCAGCTTTTACCACAGCCAGGCTCAGACTGACTGCGGATTCAAAACACCAGTAAAATAATATACTGATACTCTTTAAAATGCATATGTCATACTTGGGATGAGATGAACACAGCATTCTTCATAAGCATTTTCCTTTCCTGAATATAATTGATCAATCATCAAGCCACAAAGTAAGAGCTCGACTTTGCCTTCTTAAAATTTCAAGAGTGTAAAAACAAAACCAGTCAGAGTCCCAGAAATGAGACCTGAACTGCTGCTCAGGGCAGAGCAAACCAAATTTTGAATGGGCTGAGGAAACTATAGAAATGGTTTTAGAACCTGTTCAAGTGTACCATTATTGTGTCTCCCTGCCAGTGTTGTAAACACATCTATGGAACTCCTTTAATTCTTTCACCAATCTAAGCATCTTAAAGGAATATTCCTCCAGCATTAACTCAGGTGATTTCCAATAAAGTCCATACCTATATAGCTATGACAATTTCCCAGCAGCAGGGCTCTACAGTCCATTTTATATATGTTCATTTGAAACAACTGTATTTTTTATCCCTCCTATAAGAAATGTGTGGGACATTGGTGGTTTGATATAAAGCAATCTACCAAGCCCCCTCCCCCCCACAAAACTTGCAGATAACTTCTCTCAAGGCTAGCAGAAAAATGGAGCAGAGGCCAAACAAAATATCATGACACAATGCATACATGTCTGCCTGGTTCGTGTACTCAGCTATATTCATCCTTCAGTGCATTTTGGAAGCCTTTAATCAGAGAAGTAGTAAACCATTTGAATTTTACAGTACGTGGTAAGTGTAAATATTACCAGCTTAAACGATTTGGGTTTCCGTTCTTTGTATAAAATCTCTGTCTGAACATCTGTGCCTGTGAAGATTAAAGAGCTAAAAAGCCTGGAAATAGAAGACCTTTGTATTCACAAATCACTGAAGGGAGTTACAATGCCTGGACAGCTTGACTGCCCCTTCAACCAACTCTGACCACATCTGAAGAAACCTTAACATTATTTGAATAGGCTAGAAAGTAAACAGCTCTGAAAAAAGTTCAGAACAGCTTCTGTGCCAACAAAGCTTGAAGCTTCCCCCAAGTTTGGCTTATTTTTCCACACCAAGAAAAAATAATTGCACCTCCACTGCACTCTGGGAGATTAGTGTTTTAAGGAAAGGTTTCTTTCCAATCTTCTGTGAAACCATTAATTTCTTTCAAGTAAGAGATAGCTCACTCCTCACCTCACCTCTACCACTTCTATACAGCCATTCCTTATCCATGGTAGGAGTGCTTCTCATTTACAGTAAGGTAAAGATGATAACAATCAGGCCCTCACCAGATCAAAAATTAGGCTTCTTTATTTTTAGAAGTATTCCCTCACTATTCACTGTCATTTGTGGCCTAGGTCACTAAGCTTATACTACCCTTGGCCTCCTCCATGTCAGCCATCTACAGCTGTGACAAACTTGCTGCCATTCTATTTATTTCTACACTTAGAAAAATTCTTTGGGATCCATATGTGGTAGAAATACATATTTTACTTATTCTGTAATTGCCGTAACACCTCTCCAGATCTCTTGGTGAGTCATCCACCCACCACTCCAGAAGCAAGGAGGACAAGCTGTCATAAAATAGAAAGCAACATTCCCTAACAGAACTCATCTGTGAATCGAGAAAGCTTCTCATCTTTATCATCACTCTTATCCAAAGCCTGGACAGAACTAGCATGCAGAACTGCTCTGAAAGAAGATGAGAAACTTAATCTATGACCCTGTATGCTCACCTGCACTGGAACTCAACTGGAACTGAGATATCTTCATCTTTTCTTCCAGGAAAACACAGAACTCCTGCTCTGAGCTTAAATAAGTCAGTATTTTTAAATTTAAAGATAAAAATAAAAGTTCAGAAGTCCATGAAAAAGCAGGTTAAAAACAACAAAAACATTGGCCTTGATTTTTCAAAGAGTATATTCACATTAAAAAATGTATCCTTATCCTGTCTCCTTTCCCCAAACAGAGATGAATTTTATTTCCTAACTACCTTAATCCACAACATCAAGGACAGGGAATTAGTAACAACACAGAGATAGCAAGAAAATTCTTTCAGCTGATGTTCTAAATACTCTGTTGTACTAAAAGGCTAATTTTAAAGGAAAAGTCTTGTCGTGATCTGACTCACATCTCCTGTTTCCTAAGGATTACTGCAATTAGAACAGCAACATCATTAGCTAGAAAGACTCTATTTTACCAGAGGTTATGAAAGGAGCAGATGTATATCTGTACAGTTAAAGTCAAGCATCTGTGCTGAAGGCAAGCAGATATACTGACCAGAGAAAAACTGCAAGAGCAATATGGACTCCCTTGCAGTTGGAAGTGTTTTATATGAGTGATGTGTATGAAAATACAATCATAATGGACAGCAGTTATCCTATAAACAAAAACATTACCAGAAAAAGAAGGGGTGACCCCTATAACCATTTGTTGCAAAGGAACAGCAGCTGTTCAAATCCAGTGACTCAGCCTCTCCAGTGCAATCCAGTTTAGTTGCACAGCCCAGCCAGCCAGACCCCAGTGACTTTGCAGTGGCTCTGTTAGCAAGAGCTGAGTACCAGCTCAGCAAATCCTGACAAGTTACACACGGGAGTCACTGCTGACCGTGGGGCAGAGCTTCACCCTGTCTGACTGCAAGGAAGAACACAGCCCTCCCTTCCAAGCCTCTGCTTTGGAGCTTATTTAAAACCAAGGTGGTGACCAGCTGTGGTGCAGGTCCCAGGGTGCTCCTTACAACTGTTAGGCTTTAGTCCTGGTGCCTGGCCAAAAGCCAGGCTTAGATAGGAACTACTTTGTCTTACTCCAGTTTCCTCCAGTGTTTCAAGGACATAGCAGACTTGCTTCATGCTTCACACTCTGTTCTCTTAGATTGTGTTCAAGTAGCTAAACTCCTCAAACTGCTCACCATGACCAAATGAGAGATCTTGGCCACCTTTTCCTTCCCACTGTCCCACTCTTTTCCCTCAGCTCTTGTTTCTGATCCTGGATGCTGTTCCTTATTTCTCTCTTGACTTAGCAGTGATGACCCCTCCACAAGGATATTTGAATCCAACACAAGAGAGGGGGGAAAAAGCAGCCAAAAAACCCAAACCAACAAACCCCAACACACATCTCAAAGCACATTAATCTCAAAATTCTGTGAGGAGTATAGTCACATTCACTTGATAAATAGTTGCTTTTCATAGAAACATTGTGTGTCTGACAGAGATAACATCAAGTTTATTTCTTCTTTAATTTTGAGCCAGCAGAAAGAAATTACACTGAGCCCAAAGGAGCCCAAAATTCTTTAACACTATTCTACTGCCCCTATGGCAAACTTGTAAAAATAAATCCTGACACTGCTTTCATACAATAAAAATCAGTTTGTTAAGACATTGCACTCAATATTCATCTACAACTGAGTGACAAAAAGATATGTATAAATTCAAAGCAATTCTGTTGCTTCAGCACTCCTATTTAGTGCCATAACAGAAGCAAGATGTCAGAAATTTTATTTGGACAGACTTTGCTACTATTTACATTACCAGTTTTGCTAAAATTAATAAGGCATAAATATAACTACTTTCTTAACACAGAAACATATGATTAGTCAAAAATCTACCCAGGAGTGGCTTCTGGAAAATTGGGAATACAGACTTCAATGGTTGTCTAGGAGAAGGACTGTTTATAGTTTAACCTTCAGTTCACCACAGTATGACACTTACCAGATAAGGTTAAATTTCAATAAAATAAGCACAGGGAGGGAGAACAGAGAGCTTGACTGCATCATGAGCAGCAGCAGGGCTCTTCATATGTCCAGTAGTGGGGACAAGGCAAGTTAATTGTTCAAATAGTAAGGAAGATTTCAGTTTATCCAGCTGCAGAGACCTTGGCTGATTTTAAAAGGCAACTGGCAATTATTTTGTTTTGCATAATGTTTCCCCCTTTTATCCTATTATTGATGAGTATTTTGGCCTTATAGAGTACACTTGATATTAGAAATTATATATTATGCATGAGGAATAAATAAGTTAGATTATTAAAAAAATGCTCAAGAGACTTCCAGTCAACACTGCAACTCCTGTCTTCAGCAAAAACCCATAAAAGTCTTTTGCATAAGAATTTTTATTTCTATCTAATGAACATACCACATTTAATGTATTTACACTACTGTACAAACCTGTGCCATTTACGGAGATAGGATTAACAGAGTAGTGGCCTAAACTCAGATGTAGGAACATATAAAGATGGGTTTTGTTTTCAGTTTTTGTGCACTTCTGACAGCAGAGACAGTGTTGATTAAAGTAAAGAAGCTCAAAAGCTACTTCTATTTAAAACTCAGGTAGCTGCGTGTTTCTGGAACTACAAAGTCTGTATTGGTCAATTCTGACTTTATATGTCTGACAAGCTTCCAAGACTTTCACTCAAAAATAATAAAGTCTAAAAGCAGAAAACATTGCCCAAACAAACCTTTTCCCACAACTTTCCCATTTGGTTTTGTCCTTTCCCCAAGTCTTAATTCCAATATGTGCACTCCTGTGCTATGGAAGTAATTTGGCTCATTCTTCTAGCTATCAGCCTCATGCTGTTATGCCAGAAACAGATTTTTGTGTGTGCATCTGAGGAAGCAACCTGCTGAGTTCTGCTCTTCCAGATTTTGTTGATGAAATTTGCCTTAAAATTAAAAAAACAAACAAATAAAATGCTGCTCGGTAAGGTCAACTTCTTTCCTCATGTTAAGTTCCTAAACATGTCACTAAGTCAAGAGTGACAAGCCAAGTGGTGCTTTAAAGTGAAATAATAAACTACAAATAAGAGTGAACTACGGATTTGTGTTGAAAAATATACATTGTGTGAGCCTGTGAAACTAGTGTGACTTTAAACGTGGATTCAAAAAAAAAGAAATAAAAGATTAAAAACTACCAAGATTTAAAAAAAAAAGCAACAAAAAAACCCCAGAAAGTAGTATCTTGTGATGTTTTTAAGTGTACTCAAGTCCTAAAAGAACAACATCTCACCTGACTGTAGGTGCCTGGACTTATAACTGGATTTCCATCAACTGCTCTGGGGGTTTTCCCCATTTTTACCTAATTTTCCCAAAACTTTTGTGTAAGAAAAAAATCTAGACTATTTGGAAATATTTAAATTAATTACTCAGCCAAAAATACCCAAATCCAGTTCTCTGGTTTTATTTCCCTGTCTATAGAGACAAAAAAACCCTATGCAGGGTGCACAAGACAGATTCCATACACTCTCCAATATTGCAGGTTTGAGCATCAGTCATGCTTAGCTTAATGCAAAATAAACACACAGTAAGAATTGGGGTATGATCTAATGTTTCATTAGACTTCAACTCTAGTTATTTGATTCATTGTGTACATGAAAGTTAGCAAACACCACCTTCATTAGTCACTATTTTGTTAAAATTGTTCATCAAATCCCTCGTCCTACTTCTCTCCCTTTCTTTCTTTCTTTCTTTCTGCACAACTGAGCTCCTCTCATATAGAAAGAACCCTGCCAAACAGCAGAGACATCCATCCAGAAATACACAGGATATGTCAGCAAATATATGTTGGGGTTAGTGCAGGAAAAGAATAGATGGAACTTCCAGAGCTACAAAGCTGAGAACCCACACTCAGAAGCATGTGTGACTTCGCCTCCAGAGTTACTAACAGCCCCTCTTGTCTGGAGCTTATAGGTGGGGCAGAAGGTTTGTGAAAAGTGTAATAAATACAGAGCTTGGCATGAATAGAATCCTCTCCCGCAGGGTAGGAGCTGAGAATGACAGCCAGCCTTGGGGCCCGGGTGAGATTGTCACTAGGAAACTCGTGCCTTGTTCTCAGTCGAAGAGACGTCTCTAAGGTGGTTACCATGCCCTTAAGTCCCTTTAACTAGTACAGAACACACTCCAAACCCGTGGCATTTCTCATTCAATTGAAAACAAAGAATCTGATTTTATCTAAATTAAGTCCGGGGCTTCCCAGAATGAAGCAATTGTTTCTCTGAGTAACTCTATTTTAGTTAGTAGATTTATTCTCCCTAAGGCCATTTGGAAGCTGGACTGAAGCATCTCTCCCCTGTCAGTGTTACAAAAGAATGTCTAATCAGACAGAGTACTGAAACCAGAGCAGCAGCCTGACAATCTCAACTGTACAACAAAAGAGAAGAGATGTAAGATAGGCAAAAGTACTAAATTGTGCTGCAGTTTAGAATAAAGCCCTTGGACAGCTTGCTGCAGACTGGACTGTGCCAGTTTCAGACCACATCGTTACTGACCTCATTTAACTTGTCTTACAAATAGGCTGCACAAGGAGTTAACAGGACTTCTGTGTTCTTCTGGAACTCTGACAATCAGCCAGCTTCAGGTTTCTAGTCCATACCTATGAGGCTATTGTCCAAATAACTTTTTACCCTAAAGACAGTGGCACTTGCACATTAAAAAAAGCAAACTTGCCTTTTACCTCCTTTTAACAGTATAGTTTTCAAAAAAATACACATCTTGGATTATTATTTAAAAATCTATAGTAAAAAGCAAACTTGTTTTTAAACAGGTTATTTGATTCCTTCAATAATGAACTGGTTGTGTTTGAATACCAATAGATATGAGACACCCATAGATATTAAGATATGAGAACAACATTGATATGAAGTGAATGTGATGAGAGTGTGAAGAAACAGAACAGCATTCAAGGGGTCTTGCCTCAGGTCTGTGGCAGAATGAGCAACACCTACACATTGTTCCTGATAAACATTTGTCCAACACATTCACAGAGACCTACATCATGGAAATCCTAAATATAATAGTCAATATAATCTTCTTTATAGCCTTACCATGTTTAAAACTTTACCAAGTTTTTTCTAATGTCAAACCTAAGTTTCCTTTGCCTCAGTTTAAATCTATTTCTTCTCATCTGCTCCACCAAACAGAAAAAAAAAACCAGCCTTCTTTTTAGTACTCAAAAGTATTTGAAAATTATATCTGCCTCCAGCACCAGTCTTCCAATCTTTAGAATAAACAATATTAATTCATTCAAACTTCCCTCAGAGGTAAGATTTTAAAATCTCTTAAGGATAATCCCTGCTGCTTTATATTTCTCTCCAAATTGTCCACTACTTTCCTGAAAAGCAGTGCAAAAACCCAAGGATTACAGCCAAGATCTCGCTAATGCTGAGCAGGATGGAAAGTGTGCAGGCTGCAAGCCTTCTTAGAGATGGCAATGTTTAGGATGAGTGAACCATCCACGAGAGCACAACAGGAAATTCCAGCAGTTTCCAGCTCCAATCTCTAGCAATTTGAATAGCAACAGAATGGTTTGGGTCCAGCTTCTGTTTCAGACATTTCTATCTCTGCAAGAGAAAGAGCTGCCTATGAGCAACTGGGTGGTTCTCTACTCACTCTGTGTCTGCTCTCACTCCCAGGAATTCTTTTTTCCATGTCTTACATGATGAAAATGCTCCAAAGCTTTATTAACTCTTTGTGACCTATAATAGTCCATACAATTACTCAGCTAATTAACCATGATGAGCCTCTTCCAGCCACATATATATTTATTTAAAAAAAAAAGAAACCAAAAAGCTGCCATATGCACAAACAGAAGCCATTTATTCCCAGACCTTTATTCAGATTGCATTGCTTTACACATCTTACTCTAACGTTTTCACATTTACCTTTCAGTACACAAAGTCTGACTGTTTCTAATGCTTACCTTTCTGTGTTCAATTGAAGGCTGTGGGATGACAAACTGAAATCCCAGCACTGCTAAGGAACTGAGAAGTCTGAAAAGGCAAACAGTGAAACAGAACAGATAATTACCACTAATACAAACCACACATCTACAACATCTTACAGGGCTTGCAAGAAAATATTTAAACGCTTGAATACCACTGCTAAGCAAAGCAGACTCACTAAACTGCATGAAATGTTCTTATAAGACTCTTCACAGCAGGCTCATACCTGAATGTATGAACCAGGTTCGTACATAGATTTATCCAGCTATAAAGCAAAAGTGAACCAAATAGAATCCATTGATAGTATTTCATATAACTTCATGTTTAAATTTAAAAATTCCTGGCAGTGCATATTTTAACACCTCAGCATTCGGTGTCAAACTGTCATATACTATGCAAATTTTCTAAAGTGCTAAATAAGAATTCACCCATCTATGGACTACATCTGCTTCTTGCTCTGGCTCCTCATTTTACAGATGAACACTCCACTTTCAGCACACAGGAAACAGAAAATAGGTTCTTTCCCAGCTGCCTAACACTTGTGAAAATTGAATAACCTAATGGGCACAGAAGATGGAAAGTAGCGAACACAGCCCACCAGAGACTCAGGATAAGCAGCCAAGCATCACCCCAGTCCCCACATCTTCAGTCTGAAAGGAGTCATAATGGGAACCAAGCCCAAACAAACTGTTCTGTCAAGCCTCACCAGTGCAGTGACTCCTAGGAGCCTGTTACAACACAGGCACAGTTAGCTCAGTCTTTTGTTTGCTATAATTTGCAACAGAGACTGGTTTGTCTCCTTCTAACAAGCCCCTTCACCAGAAAACATGGACAGGTATGGCAAATAGGACCAAGGTATCTTTATTTCTACCAGGAGTTTGACTTTTCAGTCTACAAAGAGTATGTTTCAGACTCACTATGAGGGGGAAAGCTGCTAATGATTTGCTGAATTTCAATGCAGAAGGAAAACTGACGGATTTGGATACAAAATACATCTGCAAACTAATGGACCAGACAAAATCCATCTGCATTTCCTATTCACAGCTCCCTCCTTTGCTCCCTACACAGTAACCCTTTAAACATTTCTTACTGTCTTAGATATTTTCTGAGACAGACCTCCTAAAGAGTAAGGGGATTTTTTTGATACTAAGCATTTAATTACCACCAATACAAATATTCTTCTGCTAGGGAGAATGCTTATCTTGTGTTTTCTGTGTTTGTTCTTACTAACATCCTGCAAAGTAAGTACTGATTGCACATGGCCTATCATCACCTCACCATCTATGCCAATCTCTATGAAAGCAATAAACCAGTTAAAGGCTAGGAAAAGTCATTACTTCTTTACTGCCATGACAATTTAGGAAAAAAAAAAAAAAGATGCCCTTTAAAAAGTGTGTTAGAAGGAAGTTTGGTATTTCACAAAGCTATCATTTGTGATAAAACAAAATACAGAGGAGGTGGCTGAAGAGCCAGTGTAAGATGCTATAAAGAAACCACAGCAGGAGTCAAAACATGCAGTTCAGAGCAGGGCCCAATCACACAGTAGTACATGGAAGCCAAAGGCACAAATGAATAAACTGATTTGCAAATCACACTTGAAATCGAAGGCAGAAATGGAACTCAGACCTCCAAACTGCAAAATTACAGCATCAAGTCTGTCTTCAACTCACCTGCCTCTTTTCTAAGTGTTTAAGTGATCTTCCAACTCTTCTCAATGAAAAATGACAAGCATCTAAGTAGGTGGAGTGCAGTGTCTGACAGGTCCAGCCTACATTATCTACAAATTATATTTAACTTCCTTCTCAGAATCTTCCTACCCACCCCTGCTCCCTATAATCCCTCAGAGCATGTGAAAGAAAGTTCACACTTTCCATAAGGAAATAAATGCTTTCATTCTCAACAGGACAGGATTTTTCTGATCAGTCTGACAGTCTAGATTTCCATGTGTAAATTCTTCTGAAATCATGCACAAGCTTGTGAGTTCTGAGCTGAATGAGAACTGTAATCTTCAAAGCAAATTACTTATGAGATTAAAGTTGTCAGTTCTAAAACACAAACTTTTAGTATATGTGTGATTACTCTGTGCCAGGCTTTTCCTAACCATTCTTTAAGGAGGTTGCACTGCAATCACCATCTGTATGTATATGGCTCAAAGACAATAAAGATAGATTTTAAATTTGCTTCCGTATCTGCAACTGGGTCTGCAATGGTATCAAGCTACTATTTCAAACACACAGGAAATTTGTCAGGAATACTTAAGCTATCCTGGGGTAAACCCCATAGCTTCAAATCAGTGTGTGGCAATTTAATTTTTTTAATGTTATTCCCCTCAGCAGTTTGCTTTGGCTAACTTCTCTGGACTAGGCTTTTTTATTTGTCATGCGTGACTAACTTTAAGCCTCCCAAGCTACAAAAATAGGCTTCTCCAATTTCAGTGGGTTCGGTTCAGGTATTCTCACAGTGCAGAAAAGCCAAAAAGAACAAGTGCTTCTCAAAATAAGGCAAAACTTCTCAAGTATACCTGAACAGGAGAGGTACCAATTGCAGCTGATTGATGGCTGTGTAACTCAGGCACCTAAGAATCTTGCTGGTAAACTCCTGCTCTCACAGTTAAGGCACTGTTTGGAACCAAGCACCCAGTTTGAAGCAAAGTCAGACTTTAAACTGTCTCACTTCATTTTACTGGCAACACCAATTGCCAGTAATATAAAAACATAAAATAGAAATATAAATATAAGCATACATATAAACAACTGGGGAAGATGGAAAGGCACAAGCACAAAGCAAGGCAATATTAGGTCTATTGTAGAAGTAGCATGAAAAATTTTGCAATTTAACACCTCATTTAGGAACACCTCTCAGAGTTCTTCCTAGTCAGTGCAGTGAGTGTTAGCTTTGCATTAATGAAGCTAGAGGGTACCAAAGCAGATCTCTCTCATGTTGCTTAGTAGTTGCATTTTATGGAGGAATTCTGTGGCCAAGTGTGGATTGTCCAGATACAGGTGATCAGTGCTGACTAGTGCAGTATGGCTCTTGTCTAAATTCCCAACTTCCTCCCAAATCTGCTGAACAGCCCAAGTCTGGGACAACTTGAGAGAAGCTATGCAGGTCATCTTTCAGCTAGAAAGATATCACTGGTAGTGTCAGTAATGTGTGACAGATCCATTTGGATGGAAAATCTGCCCTGGCATATTAGGAGGGTGCTGAAATTGCAATTCAAATATTGATGTCTCAAACTTGGGAGAAGCAAGGTTGGAGCAGAGGTGTTACAGTAACTCCATCCCAAAGACAGAGCACTCAGCTGTCATTCTTTCAGGAGGTCAGCCTGTGTTTGTGTGGCATCAGGGCTGCCTGTCTGCTCTGAATCTGCTCGCCCAAGGACAGGACAGGACAGAACCAGACAGACCAGCTTAGAAACAGCTGAATGTTTCCTTTGTTAGAAAAGGTGTTTGAAAGGTCTTTCCTGCGTTTGCCCACTGGCAAACTGTTTCAGGAATGCATAAGACAAATCCGTGAATGAACTGCAGCACAGGTACTAAAACATGTAAATCAGCAACTTTAGCCCAGTGACTGAAATTGTACAGCCTCATCAGAATACACAGGAACTTTCCAGTAATATAGACCATCATATTGGCACACACTAACAGATGCTCTAAGCATGAACAAACACTGAGAACTTTCCTTTTTCACTATCACCAAAGAATGCTATGTCTGGTATGCACATACTTGAGTATTTGGTCTTGGGACAAGATTTCTATTTACCCTCCTACGATACAGACACTTCTAACAGCAGAGCAAGAGACCACCAAATTGAAATTTACTGCAGTGTGTTAAGAGCATATAAAATAAGATTTTAAATGTTTTATTGCATCACTTACCTCAAAGAAACTATTAAACTGTCTACCATGATCTTTTAATGCAAGGTATCTTGAAGTGAAAAATACCTCTTCACTGTGGTACAGCACAATGACAATCACACACAAATCCTACAAAAAGAAAGGAGAAAAACAATTAACACTGCTTATTTTGTATTTTCCAGGATATGTATAAAACAGCATACAGACCGACATTAATCATCTCTACTTCAATTCTTGGGACTTTACAGCAATTCAAACTGAATATCCAGTGTATGTTATAGGAATAAACTGTACGCACACCATTTTTTGCAATTTCAGAATTTCAATATTACCAAAGTGCTCTGCAGACATAATCTTGGCTTGCTTCCCAAGAAGGCAAATCTGATGGTAGACTTACCTGCCTTTTAAATTTGCACTCCTGGTATGTCACTTGTATAACAGTAAAGCAAACAACCTCATTTAAAGTCTTGTGTTAATAAAATTCATAGAAATGAAACTGGGTTACCAACTTCTAATGTACAGTAATATTATTAATACACTCTACATTTTGTGAGCAATGCAAGGATGACTCTGTGAGTGCTTATACAGTTTGCAGAAAAAACCTGAAGAGCAGCATTGTTTCCTCTACTAGGGATGGAAAACCTTCCCTCAATGAAGTTAAATGCCTTGCCCACAGTCGAGGAGGAATTCTGGAGTTTAACAGCATTCTGAATATAAGTTTAACTGATCCTTATTTCTAAGTACTATCAGTGCATCACGACTACTGTGAACACACAGAAACCCTACCAGCCCTTGGGAGGATTACCCAAACACACTTTCATTTGTTTGTAAATAATCTCCAATGTTCAGACATCTGGGAAGTTCTTATTTTAGTAAATTTGTAATCATATATTGCGCATCTAAAATGCACCAGAATTTTCAGGGAGGAAAGAGATCCTTGCAGTAAGGAAATACAGCACAAATCAGAGGGGCTGGTGGGAGAGTGGCAAGGAGGGAGGAAAAGAGGAAATAAAACACAACATAAATCCATACATTTCAAAACTTGGTCAACCACTGTCTGTATCTTTCCCTTTACAAGTGGTTATGTGTTGAAATGCAGCGGAGTGAAGACAAACAAGAGAACATTGCTGTTCACAGATAAAGAGCTCTCAATTTCTGTCAGACAGCCAGATAATTGAAAACTGCCTAGAATGGGACAGGACTGACAAGAACGTAAGAAATGTGCAATTAGATAAAGTACAGATCCTGCTGCTAGGAAAATGCAGATTGTTTGCAATTCTAAAATACCTGTAACATCTTCAAAAGAGAATTCCATGATTGATTAATGATTTGATTGTTTAGTTTTTTAAATGAAAGGCATTAAAAGTTGAATACTTGGGAAAGTATCACAACAAAAGTTCTGTATGTAACAGGTTTGAGTTAGTCCTGAGGAAGAAAGCCCTAAGGCAGTGCTAAACTTCATCCTCTCCAGCAGTTTCACAGTTGTCAGTAGATCTAAGAGGTTTTCTCAAACTTATTCACCGTTTTCACTACTTAACACTGTAAAATTGGCTTGTTATAAGATAGGAAGCACTTCTGAAAACAGAATTTTAGTCTAGATCTCCTGCAACAGTTCACACCGTTTGAGATTATAGCACATTCAGTAAAAGCTACATTCCTTTAAACATTAGGCAAGTCCACACATCCAGCACCACCACCAGGCATTTAGACAGATCCCCTAACAGAGGACTTACTAATTCTGAACTGAGAAGGAAACAGCTGTCTCTCTGCCTACAACCTGACTCTTAATTACCAAGCATACTGAGACAATAGTTGTTTATATCACTTATTGAAGATGGAGAATCTGCCTTTAAAATGGATTGTAATCAACACGGTTTCAAGTTCTTATCATCTTGGTTTTTTTCCAGATGTACTCTCTTTCAGATTTTTCACTCCACAATGATCTTTTTATGCAACAACCTTGTATGGAGCGACACAGTCTCAAAAGAACACTGCTATGGGATACAAAAACACTGAAAAAGCAATGTACACTCCACTAATCCCTTCTATAAACTGCACCTCGTTTGAAAAACAGGAAAGATTATACGATAGATCTAGTTTTGCAAAGAAACAAGAGAAGGACCAGAGTGTTTCTGGAGACTGTTCTTAAAAACAGTGCCTAAAGTCCATGCATATGTTTTCAATTTTTTTCAGTTCATTTGTATCTTCATTGTCAATGGCAGGCTGCATTACTAACTCTACTTTCAGCTGCATTTCAATGCCTTTTTCAAAACGCCTCTTAACACAACTCATAGATGCATTTCTTTTGAAGTATCATTTGTAGCACAGAGTGTAAAAACTGCTAAATATTTAAGTGACTTTAAGAGCTTGTTTTCCAGATTGTTTAAGAGCTTAGGTGCTTACAGCCTACTGAAAGGCATGTCATTTTGGCAGTGCTGTCTTTGATATGAAAATGTGCAAATGTGACAATCATTTTCCCTCCAGAAGATCCAGGGCAAAATGAATACCTGAAATGGCTACACAGTTAACACTGGGATTGAATAACATGAATTTGGAAGGGAAACTTTCAAAAGCCTGATGAGGTGTACTTGTGCTCAATAAGTCTTGCATTGTAAAAGTCAAATTGCCTTCCCAGAAGGGGCTGAAAAGCACTATAGACCCTTCTAGCAAAAAACTCTCTGGTAATCCTGCATATAGAAGAATAGATATTAATTTCTTAACTAGAACAACCCACACTCTTCTACTTCACAGAGTCAGCAAGACTTTCTCCCCTGCATTAAAACATTTGACTTTTCAGCAGTGTTCCCTATTTCACGTCCAAGCTGGATGAAAACAAGATTGATCTGTGAAACTGGGTGGAGGAAAAAAAAACACAACAAAAACACACCCCTCCCAGAAAACCAATCAACTAAACCAACCAACCCACCTCACAGGATGGAATACAATACAAACCTCTCCCAAAGGACAGGATGACAATCAAAGGGAGCAGTGTTTCATTGTATATAAAATGTGCATTGGGTCACAGAAATAATTAAAGTTCCCTGCTTAAAGTGTCCTCCCCTTTCATGCTGTAGGTGAGTGGTTGTAACACCTTCCAGCTGCTGCTGGCCTCTCAGCAGTTACCCTACCAAGCAATGAGCCAATCATAACCATCCCTTCACTTGGTATCTACTGACATTTACCCAGACCCTTTCTCATAGCATTAGAAAATAAAAATACTAATTTGTAATGGAGATTTCAAAAAGGGGTGGGGATGGATAATGGCAGTAAAAAACCTAATCTAATAGGCTTATAGGCAATCACAGAAATTTGCTGATAAGGACAAAAAAAGATTTCTCAAAGAGTTAAATGACACAATACACAGAATTATCTGGACAGACACCACAGATACAGAAAGTCAAGAAAAGAGGAAGAAAGTTCTTCTGGTAAGTCAAAGGTAAGAGCTACCCTTTGGCCAATTAACTTCAGGAAACGTCTTCCTACTAAGAAGTTTGAAATTTTGCAGAAAGCCAATGTTATCCTAGCCTCTTAATTATCATGGGACTACTCACATGTGGCTTTTCATGTGACTGTACCCTTTGTGTATTGTGAGTGGATGGTATTTCACTTCCATGAATTCCTATGTCATTTTAGCATCAATCTGTACTTCTTGTAAGTCCTGTCAACACACATACATCCATCTGCATCTGTGTATTAACTGTAACAGGAATTCCTGAACACGTGCATGAGTACAGTTCCTACTTCAACAATCCAAGACCCTCATTTTAGCTCAAGCAGGAAAGTGAGATTCATCATATACAAACATACACTAATTCAACCAAGTTCAGAAGTGCTCTGAGCTTTTAGCCTCTTCTACCTTGGTGACTTACATATAATGAAGCCAAATTCAATTTCCTTCAGTATTTATCTTTTTGGTCAGATTATATATCTTGCCAGCTACTGACAATGGCAACTTGAAGCAGGTGTGAAAGTTGAGCATTGTTCCAAAGTCATGTTTCCACTGATAGGAAAAGTTCTCATTTTGGTTGTTTTTTTGGGTTTTGGTTTTTTTGAGGGGGAGGTTGTTTGGTTGGTTGGTTTTGGGGGGGTAGTAGGGAGGAATCATAAATAAAGACTATCTAGAAACACTTTAAACAGAATATCACACCCTTTAAGACTGCCTTTGAATCTGTTGCCTCACACATTCGTAAAGTACAGTGTATCTGTTGGTTTAGTTGTTCAAATCTATTAAATCATGTTCAGTGCAAGTCCTTTGGATTGCATCCAAAATTCACTACATCGCAAGACTTTGATAAAGCACTCACAGTTTGCCAGGTTTATCTAGCTACATAATTTGTGCATACATCCAACAGCTTGAACTGCAGCTGTTGACACCTACCACCAGAGTTTTAATCTCTTCACATATTCATTAACTACATTAAAACATACACTTGTCTCTGAAAGCTGCATAAAAGAGAAATCTAGCATTACATCTGATAAAAAGTTCTGATACTTACATGGAGAAAACATTTTATTTAAAGAAAAATGGCAAGTTACTCCACCTAACCCTGCAGGTACCTTTCTTTTTTATTTTAAATGCTTTGAGAACTTTCAGGTTCTCCTTGTGGGTGTGCCCAGAATTACTGCAGTCCAAAAAAGTTCAGAGCCTGTCTCCAGTGTAAGCTTGATCAACATCCAGTTTTCATTTCTCTGCCTAAAATCTCACATGCAGGGAGTCCAGTGTGTTCCACAAACAACAACATACCCCGAGCCATGCCCAAGGCTCTTGCTCCCAGCCGTAACCAGTCGTGTTTCAGGCGCAGCCTCTGGAGCCGTGGCTCTGGCTCGGGGCTCGGTGAGTCACCCCGAGGCCGGGCGGGCAGGGAGGCCGCGCCTCGCCCGCGGCAGCGCCCGCTCGGGGAGCGGCCTCCTACACGGGGGCACCCAGACCCCGAATGACACAGTACCGGGGAGGCCGAGAGCCACCCGCGGCTGCTCAGGAACTTTGGTCCCGTTTCTAGAGCTTTAATTCAGCAAATGTTTCTTCACTTCTCAGCGAACAAGTTCAGCTGATTTCTCTGGATTTCAGTGGAAGAACTGTGTAACCCCATTACTTGGCATCCAACCCTGTAATATTGAATTGTTCTCTGAAAATCCAGGAGGCAAAGGTGGCAGAATCCAACAGTGACCATACACACGATTTCCCAAAATATCTATTCACAAAATGCAAATTTTGGCTTTAAAAAATATTGTTATGCTGGAGGGTGCTACAATTCAAACAGTTTGCTTCCATCTTTCTTGAAGAATACATAATTTAAGCTCAAAGAAGGGTTGTGACATTAATCTTGTAAGTAAAGGGGAGAAGCAGGAAAGTGCTTGCTTACAGGTCATGAGCTGCAGTCACACATGAGTAGTAGGATTTGTTTCTTTTAATATTTCTTCATCTTTGTTCACAACACTGATTATATATTTGCTGAACGTGCACTAGTAATAAAAAGATCATAAAAGTGGAAGGATTGCAATAATGAGCCTGGTCTAAAATTTACTGAAGACTTCTTAAACTCAATAATTGGCTTAACTATGGATTTAAGACCATAGGTCTGATAATCAATTAAAGTACGTTGTTGTGGTATAAAATATGACATATAGTTAGCTAATTGACACCCAGTTCAATTGCAAAGAAAACACACTGGAATAGCAGTGTTAAATTGATTAGTAATTCTGACATTATTCACAATCACCAAACTCTGAAAAGGTAGTTTATGTGGAGTTCAGACTTACCAAACTTTAAAAAGAGTCCAGAAAACACAAAATCAAGTGTCAGAAAACTGAATTAGTTGTTCTTTTTTACGTCTTTGAAATAATAACCCAGAGGAATGATACTTTCTCAAGATTCAGGCTGCAGAAAAATTGCCACTTTTTTATTTGATTTATTTTATTTTATTATTTATTTGATTTTCTATTTTATTGATTTTATCCCCTTTCTTACCTTTTGAAAGTATTAGATAATTCTCACAAAAGCTTACTGCATGTAAAGTTCTCATGTGCAGTTTCCAGGCAAAGGACAATTATGTAAGACATAAAATGAATCACAAAACTGAAATCATATCACTCTCCAAATTGACAAAGAGATTTTTGGGATGCAACTGCGTGGAAACAATTGCAAACCTATCTTAAGTTCATTTCAAGATTTCCAAGTGGTAGGCTGTGCAATTTTGGCCAAATCCCTGGAATTAGTTTTAAAACTGTGCTTAGCAACCACATGGTGGTTGCTTTTTCCCTTCCCTTCTCTGTCTGAAGAGGTACTCTAAGAATCTTGATACCAGCTTGTCACCATTCACTGGTTTAAGGAATTTCAACTCTTGTCACAGCTGTTCTGGATAACTAGAACAAACTGGAAAGACCTTATATAAGACAAGTGTGCAGAGACTGAGCAGCTCTGTTCCCATATGAAAGACCTTACTCAATGTTCAAATGGTGTATTCCACTTGTGCTGTGTAAACGTGGCTGAATATTCCCTCTGCCCACAGACCCACTAACACTCATTGCACACATAACCATTAAAAGAACTCCCTGTTCCACACTTAACCACCCCAGAGAACTGAAAGGTTCTAGCAGTTTCAGCATTTGAAAACCATGAAAGGTGCTATTTATCACAGCTCTAAATATTAGAAATCATTACCTCTTCTAACAAAACACATTACATGTATTTTATAAATTTTCCTTTCCTTGTAAAGAACTTTTTTGCTACAATCTGCATCTTCTAAACCAAGAATGTAGAAGGGGCTGAACATGTAAGAGGAAGGGGGGGATTACATATTAAAAATCCTTTTCATTAAACAATCTTTTTTAACCATTCCATAATCCTCATCAACAGTTATCTGATTACTGACGTAGAAAGATATGGAAAAAAATAACATTGGACAGCCAAAAAAGTCAGGTAGAAATACCTGAAATCTCTGTAACCATTGACACAAAATAGGTGAATCCCTCATTGTTATGACAACCAAGAGAAACAAATCTGTGTGAACACTGCTATGACTGAACATTGAGAGTCTTGCCTACAAAATGAGCAGTAACAGCACAAATTTGTTTTCAACAAGTTGCTGTTCTAAATACTTTTCTACCAAGTGTAAGTAGGTGGAGTGATGCTTTGGATTTGGTTCATGTACTGTTTTGAGACCCACTCCATTTTGTGGAAACTCGGGTAAAACTGTCTGCTGTGACTGGTAGTTAGAATGCCCTGGACGGAGATAACTGAGAGAAGGATTATAAATGAAATGTCAGTCTGCAAATCTAGTAGAAGTCTTAATGATACTGGTATTGCAAGGCATATAACTGCATTTCAGAACAACTAGGAATAACAGCAATTTCTTAGAGCCTCTGTTAGCCATACGAATTTCTTTACCTGGAAATATGTCAAAGAAAATTAAAATTTTCTTATGCTCTTTTCAGGACTTGGTTAATGAAGGCCATTTTCAGAATTGCAGAAAGGTTGAAAGTTAGAAGCTTCTCCTAGTCTGTCTTCACAACACAGGCTCCCAACAGCATTTAACTGGTGGTTCTGAGGACCTACTGTCTTTTGCATGAAAACCAAGGACCCACCAGCTTCACTCAGAGAGTTGTAACACACCCTGTTTAAAAAGGTCATAGAAAACAAATATTTCAACAAAGCTAATTGAAGGCACATGTACAAGGAAAGTAAAACACAACATATTTCAGGAGTATAATCAGCTATTTCTTAGTAATGCAGCTGGGAGACATCCCTCTCATTATGTAAAAATCCTGTATATTACATAATTATTGTGAAGTTAGAAGATACCTTCCTTTTGCAAAAAGGAAACATGATTTTCACCCATCTGTTTAATAAGAATGTCTGTCTGGCAGATACAAGTCCTTTTTTTTTCATTTTTTCAAACTTCTCCCCATGAGAATTGTGTTCAAGAAACATTGCAAATACATGCCTAAGCATAAATACCCTCCATGTAGTAAAAGAAGGGACAAAATATAGGAAGCTGTGCCTCAGAGAATAATTTTTAAAGTGTTAGGCAATGTTCAACATCATTTACAGACGAAGAACAAGTGCTCCTGTTGCTAATGTACCCTCTGAAAGAAATATTTCATTTACATTAGCCTACCACAATTAACTCTCTGCATTGCTCCAACAAAAATAGAAAAACTGATGTAAACTACCCTTTCCATAAATTAGAGCTGATTCACAATAACACAACAATAAAAGGAGTCAGCAATTCCTCTGTGAACTCACAGAAACATTTCTAACAATATAAAAATCCTGAACTTCATAGCTGTGATTTCCTAAGGAAGAAATTAAGCAGTAGAGGAAGGCTTAAATATATCACAGTCCTCAATGATTTTTTAATTTTAAAAAATTGTCCCCATCAAGCTATTACCTGAACACATACAATCTCAAAATATTAACTTTTACAAAGTTCCTTGTGTTCTATTGGCATGATTTCAGAGGTGTTGACCAGTGTCAGAACACAACATGGAAGACAGTATGAGATGTGGAGCTGTAATCTTTGCTTGCTCATTCAGAAATGAAATATTTTCTTTGGAGTATCAGTGGGAAGCATCTCTCTTCATAAGTAATACCTCCAAATAACAATGCTTTCTGGGAATATTCCTACATTATTCACAGCAGACAAGGATAGAAGTGTTTCAGTACAGGGACACTGCAAAAGTCAAACCAAACCACTTTTAAACTTGTTAGCCAACCTCTAATGGCTAAGCTAAGCCTTCTTAGTCCTTGGAAGAGATCACTTTGCATCTTCCAGTTACCAGAGAAAACAGACTTGTCAAGAATGACCAGGTATTTCTCTTCTGGTTAGCTATTTATATCCACTATCATTAGAGATGTTTAATTTTCTAAAGTTAAACTCTATGCAGAGGAACAGTTACTAACTGAACATGTACCTATAAATACAACACAGGCATCCTATTGAAATTAGCAGTAATATCCTTGGGATTCAATTTCAAACTTCAGCTACAGTGACTCCAAGGGCTTCTGTAGCATTATTCTTGATGTACCAAACTATAAATGGGATAAAAACCATTTCTGGATAACTTCAGAGATTTTCCTGCCTGTTATGTAGCTCTCTGCCTCGGGTGAGGCATTCTAAAGGAAGGCTGGCATTCCCTCAAGACTGAATGGATCTTTGACACAGAAGAACAATTAGGGGGAAAAAACCCCAAACAAACCCAACCCAAACCTATTTGTTAGTCCAGGTAAAAGCAAGGCCATTCCATGTCAGTTTATTAGTCCATATACTTAGAAATAAAATGCATTTATAAATGGATATGCCAGGCCACAACCCAACGAGTGTCTCTCCCCTGCAGTCTGGCAGCAAAGGAACAATGTCTTGGTAGCCCAAAGACTATCCCCAGTGTTTCAGAGCAGGGCTGCACTGCAGACCACTGTCTCCTCTACTTTCTCTAATGGAGGTTAATGTGGGCACACATCCCAAAATAACTCACAAATCCCTTTCTACACAAGTTTTCAAGGACAAATGTTTTAACATACATTTCAGTGCTGCCAAAACTGGAAGGAAAAACACCAGGGGTACCCACTGATGCATATTTTGTACTTACAAATGTCCAAGAAAAAGTGACTGAGACTTCTGTAATAGACTCTAAACATGATGAAAGTCCCCTTCCCTTCAGTCCTCTTCTGCAGTCAGCAAACTGCTTTATTTTAGCAAAAAGAAGAGATTTCTCTTTTCTGTCATGCAATTCCTACATGACTTGGCCTTCAGTTCAACCAGTGACTGGTGCTGCTTAGGTGACAGCACTGTTGCAACTCAGTTGTCATGAGAAAGCTGAGCAACAGCTTGAAGGTGCTGTACTGTCCTGTGGCATGGAGGGGCAGAGGTGCACCATACTAAACATTCAAACAACACCTTGTCCTCTAGCATTTGGGATAATTTGGGCACTAAACACTTGCTCAATAGTTTCAGTACATGAGAGACACACAAGGCTTCAACTGACCAGAGGCCAGGCATAAGGATGTAGAACTTCTCAGGTACCCATGTGGGAATATATTTGAGGGACCACTGAAAAATAGAAATGACCACATGTCCAAAATAAACAGTGCTGAGATTATTATGGCATCCTGGTAACTGCTGAACATGCTTTTGCTCAATAAAGCACAAAAAAAATCATCTGTTCACATCAAGGAAATGCCATATACCTAACAGCATGACTTAGATGTTTTATTTTTTAAGAGGAAGTACAGAAAACTGCTGGATTATGGACAGAAAAATAGTTCACCGTGTAGCTTACACATTTTCATTGTGCATTTCAGCGTCTAGGCTCCTGAAACATCTTGAAATGAATGAGTTGTGCAAGATTGCCTAAATTACTTTGTTATTAAATAATACTATAAGAATGATGAGATTTTAATTTATTTCTGATTAAAATTCTTTCTGATGTGAGGCTCCCCACATACTGGTACAGAAATACAACAATGGAATGTGAAGATTTATTGTTTTCTTTTATGTTTCTACATAATGATGAATAATAAGTCTAATGAGAGATCTTGCAAGAGCACTGTGAAATTAAGTATTTTTTTCATAATTTTGAAATAGAATACCAGGGAACTTCAACCCAACATGAAACAATAAAGTATCAATGGATCTCTGACAGCCAGCTGGCAGAATGGCAGTGAGTTATCTCGTACATCTTTTGCAAATATTAAATTCTGAATGCAAGTAAATACAGGCATGACTCAGAGAACACACTGAAGAACTGTTTCACAAAGGTCTATTTAGCTTTCATCCACAATAAAATTTAGATGAGGTCTCCAGCACAACAACATAGACATTCAATATGTTTATCTGCTGGCCTTGATATATATAGAATCTTACAAATAGTTCAGTTCCAAAACTGGACTGGCAACCAAGATAGTAGCATCACATGCCAATTGTGCTGCCAAGCCTTTACCACTTAAAGGGGTACAGTTGCAGAGGTGCATCTCTTTTCTATGGGAAGAGGATATTAATGGAGAAAAAAGGGATGAAAAGTAAGTTACTAAGCTTTAATTAGTAAAGATGACAAACAACTCTATCGTTGTGTCTTTTCAAGAAAGAGAAATTAAGATTCAGCATGATTAGTGACAGCAGAAGAAATGTAAAATCCCTATGTTCAGAAATCCAGAAACAATTTACATTTTCAATTCTACCCCCAAGACTGATGCCACTGAATATAATTTTCCTGAAGTCCATATTTGGTTCAGGTTCCAGAAATATCCTAATGCTTGTATCAATCATAACCTCCCTGTGGTGAACCCTTCAGCCTCCTGCATTTCAAAGCTGAACTGCAAGATCCTTTAAGTGTTGAGAGAGGGAGCTGTTTATTCTTATCCTGTCAGCTTGAAAGGGATTTTAGATATCCTACAAATCTTGTCTTGCTGCTATGCCTCATATACTCTGGTGGTCTACATGACAGTTAGTATTTCAGTCCATTTAGTATAAACTGCATGAACTGTTATACTCCTACAGGAGATACCAGTCCTTGACACAAAAACACAAAGATAATCATACATTCAAGGAATCTTGGGCTATCATTCATTGAGCAGGGAAGTTGAAACCTTTCACTAGCTGCAGATTAAAATCTCCCTATTAGGAAATTTATAGTTTGGAAGATGCCATCCAGTGGCCTGTGAAGAATGAGTTTATGGTTGACAGATAAAAGATCCAACTTTGCAGAATCACCAACAGCCCATCACCCTTGCTAGTAGCATTATTCAAAAAACCTAAACAAGTCAGGAAGATGCCTTTTTGACTTCCAGTCATCCTTTCCAGGCCAGGTTCTAGTCTTGAGTTTTTCTCAGCCTGTAAGTAAACTCGATACTGCTTCCAGTAGAGGTTTGCTTAGAGAGTAGGAGTAAGACAGGATTGTAGTCTGACTTTGAAAGAACTGAATCAACTTTGCTACTTGAAAAGTCACTCACCAGAGCTAATGCACACAAGTACCCAGTCTTATATCTGCAAAAGCCAGAAGGGTTGAAGAGAAAAAACAGTAAGAAATACCATAATTCCCTATAATTCCTGCATGGGCTTGCAGAGAAAGGTAGGTTAAAGAAAACCCCTTTTTAACAAAGCAGTGGAAACCATCAGTACAGTTAGGTACTCTATCCTGCCTCCCCATTTAGCCATTTACTACTTTGTTCAGAATAAGGTAGCCCCAACAGACTTGCAACACAGCAGTTTGGGCAAAATTATTATACTTAGTTTAGTGAGACCCTGTACCTCACATCTTAAAAACCTAGATTAGGAGGATACCAAAAGGGGGAAGTGTGACTACCACAATACAGGTCAACCCACTGACAGCATATCCAGCGTTTTGGCTGCATCTACAGTCACTGACATTTCAGATTAAGGTATTCTTTTCTGTCTGTATATAATAAAAGTTTTAACACTCTTACTAAGCATCTTTGCTTACTATCTCTGTTAATCAGATGCAACTTAGAAACTGTACTTCATAGTGGTAGTTTCAGAGATGGCAGCTGTGCAAGTCACAATGAAGTCACTTCTCTCTTCTGACCACAAAATAGCCAAATCTAATTCAATGTATCAGTCATCTACAGTACAGAAATTTCTGCCACCATTATACCAAGTTCTGGGACTTTCATGACCATTCCTGCTCAAGAAAATCTATTCAAGTGGCTGGGACTTGGCCTAAGCAAAGTGAATAGGGCCCTTATTGCATCAGGTAAAAAGAAATCAAAGGTCATCTCTTGGCAGTAGAGTCTGAACTTATTTGTGCTTGAGGGCAGGTTATTACAGCACACTGACCCTCACCTGACGTCACTTAGTGCTTCCCATGTGTGCAAACTGAAAAACAGGGACTTGAAACGTGAACGCGAGACTTCTCGAATCTGCATGACAACAAGAACAGCCTATTACAAAACACTGGCAAAGGAAACCAAGGAACTCCTCCAACACTGTGGACTTCATTTGCTGCTTTATATAATCTGTATGCCAGAGGTGATAGAGTGATCTTTAAAAAAAGGATGACCAAATTTCATATGCTGTCTTTTGGGTTTGGGGTTTTTTTTAATCAGAGTCTACTGCTATTGCACAAACTGCTTAGAGTCAGACAGTCTTATATAGTGATTTTTTAATCTTCTACTTGAGTACTCACTGTTGGAGATAGGTGAAGTCTTGCTGAAAGGAATGCAACCTGAATGGAATCACTCTGGGCACTGCTTCACACTGTGCTCCCTGTTTCAACATAACATCTGTATGGTCTGAGGAAACAGGCATTTTGCAAAGCCCAGAGTTTGAAAAGGCCTTCTAACACAACTTTAAGAAGACAGCAAAACTAAAAGCAGGAAAACCCCCTACCTTTCTGAATGTTCAAATGCCAGGAAGATACATTTGGAAACGGTTTCTCCCCACTTCCCATTTCAAAGCAGTAGAAAAAACCCCAACTAAATCACAAGCGCTATGGTTCTAAAGAAACCAGAAAATGATAGTTTCTGTCCAATTTTAACAGTATGAAAGCAGCAAAGATATTTTAGCCCTTTCATGCCCTCGTGATTCAAAACTGCATAAGGATTTTTTCTTGTTTAAAATAATTCTTATTTATTATTATTTAAATTTTGAACACGCTCACAACTATCACTCTGCATTCAGCCATGGTGTGGATGAATTTGGCCAGCAACAAACACAGGCCGAAGGCACAGCTTTATGACAACTGATTAATTACAGCAGCATTGTGAGTGCCTAAGTAATAAATCTGAACCTGATCCTGCAACACTATGAACATTCCTATGGGAAGAAACAAAAGTACTCCAATTGCCTTAAACTGAGCAAATCTCTGAACTGGAGGTGGGCAGCAAGAAAGAAAAAAAAGAAGATACAATCTTTTTGGTGTGCAATATGTATTAATGAGTACAAGCAATGCATGAAGAAGAAAAGGAGTATAAGAAATTACATTTTTAATGGCTGCTTGTCACTACCAAAAAATCAAAACTGACATCCTGCCTCAACCCCTGTGCTTCAACACATGAACAGTATTTCCTGGGCCAACAAAACTGAACAATACTAACAGTTAATGGTTAACCCACTCTATTCTTTTAAATCCTTATTCATATGCTGGTTTAGTAAAGTGCTTCAATTCCACATAGAGCCCCTGCAAGGAGGTTTGCCCACTATTCCCCACTCACTTCCCCAGCTGCTGAATGCAGCTCCATGGTACTACAAGAAAATGAGACAGAGCTTTCATTTCTGTAAGATTAAGTAATTGCATCCATTCCATACAATTTATCACTCTTTTGGGCAGCTTGTGTCATGGGATGACATTTTATTGTAATTATGCAGGGTGGGATTGGACAGGCTCTTGCTTCTCTTTGCCAATCTGATATGCAAAAATATTTCTTTTTTTTTTTTACTTTTGTAGAAACTACATGTTTTAGATAAAAATAACCAAACAAAAATACAAGTAAAATGCACAACCAGCTAATGTTTTGATGCTACCAAGTCAGGACTACAGCAATCACCTTTACTGTGGAAAAAAAATCCAGGACATCTGAATACTTTCCAAGTCAACATTTACTCTCAGATTAGTGTCAATAGTTTTGCTGAATTTGCCATTTACAGATAGGTTTGTCCTTCCATGCACTTCTGTGCAGCTAATCCAAAGGGAGTATCAGGGGAATCCGCCTGATTCAGGATTACAGATTTTAGTCATACAATATTCAAGTATCCAAGTGACGTTTTCCTCCTGGGGGAGTAGTATCCATGCTCACATATATCCAAGTGCTGATCCAGCAAGGCCAAGCACAACAGATGTTTTTCACCAAGAAGCAGATTTCATGAAGAAGGGCTTTTAAAAAGGGCTTCTTTATCCATCCTTTTCCCAAAACCAGAGCAAAGAAAACACATTCCAACTCGGATATCGTGACTCATATAGAAGGGAACAAGCAGGAAACCACAGTACTTCTATCAGCCTTACAGACAGTATTCTCAGGCTCCCAACAAACACTTCACTTTGGGAAGCCTTCTCCTCCTGTTCTCTTATCTCACCAGGCCATGCAGTCCCAAAGGACAGACCTTGCCCCACCTCTTGGGCAAGCCAGGTCCAGGGTGTCACATCAGCCCTGCTTGTTCATCAACAGAGACAAACTGGGAGAGTCTGCTCACTACCAGGTTTCTCTGCTAAACTTCATTTTGGTACAAGAAGAGGTCAATACAACCCAGTCAAAGATAAAGAAGGTTCAGAAGTTGAAAGTTCAGAAGTTGGAACTTCTGTTGTCACAGCAGTTATCTCTTGGATTTACTAAAAGGGACTATTCTTTTATTAATGTTGGTATTTTAAGAAGCTTGGGTTTAGGAAAAAAGCACAAGTAAGTGAAGTTAAATCAACAAAAATAACATTCAAAAAAGGGTAGTTGTCTGTATTTCTCTCTACCCTTGATCACATATGATTATATATAACTCATGAGTTTATAGCAGCCTTATAGGAAGGGGAATAAAGGATCACAGTTATGAACAAGTGGCTCCTCTGCAAAGGGATGAATTTTATCTACCAAGTTCTGTAAGTTAAATATATTTTTGGTACCCAGAGAATCTTCGAAAGGCTCCAGTTCCTGGAACCAACTATACAACAAGCATAACTTGTCAAGTTAAAGAACAGGTTACTAACTGTTGTACTGTCAAAGAAAACACTGGAAACTCATGGCTGAAACCAGTGGTCTTGCTTTCCAAGATGACAAGAGCACATGGCATAGGAGTGGCCTGATCTGAAAGACACCGAAGTTGCTGATAGCCTTTTCCTCGACTTTTCTGGCTCTCAGACCAGAGCTTTAAATAAAAGAGATAATGCCTCTTGCAAAAAAAAAGCTACAGAACTGATGGAAGAAGTAATTTTTTTAAAATAAATTTTTCCATATAAGGAGCCTGGAATCTTCCTGTGAAGGGAAATTCCAAAACCAGGACCAAAATAAATACTGAAGTGGGATGCCAAGTAGTAGTAGCAGCAGCACAGGACTCATGTGAAATAGCCAACAAGCAAGACATTAAGCTGTGATTTAGAGAAAGACAGTAATAAACCTATGAAGCACATACTACATAATTTGGATTCATTAATGTACAATAAATATTTTTATTCAAATGACTTTTTTTTTTAGCATCTTTGCATGCAAACTATCTTCAGGAAATTTAACAGTTGACCAACATCCTGTAAATTATCATACCTAGTTCAGAGATAAAGGAAAAAGTTCAGAGATAAAGCAAGATGCCAATGGCCTCGATGAGCAGCACAGAGCAGCCAGTGGAGTGTTGAAAGCAGAAGCCCACATTCCAGGAACTCCCACATCCATCACCTCAGCAGCCCACAGGGCTACTTGCCCTCACAAGGACCAGACTGAGATCCTATCTGCATTTCTAGTGCCAGAACAGCTCCTGTGGAGAAGCCCCACATTTAACACTTGGTAACACCATTTAAAAAATATGTAACAGATGTCTGTACATGGTGTTGACAAGTGCTGACTGTTTAACAGCAACCAAAATTATGAACGCTGACCCATCTCTGGGAATGTCATAACCCTGCAGGGGTTACACAGATTTGATGTGTGACATGACACTCAAGTCCCCAAGAGTAAAATGGGGGGACAGAACATTCCAGGAGGAAAAAACTGAGTTGGTTTAAATTACAGAATTTGAATCTGTTATTGTCACTATGACAAAGAACAAAAATTAACAAAAAATAATCAGGCAACACTAAGGCACATGGTCTCAGCTCTGCTTCCTCTATACAGAGTAAGATATGAGGCAAAATCAGGTCCATCAGATCACTGTAGTCCATTTTTTTTATATTTGCTTAACATCCCTCTAATTAATCTTCTAAATGAAGTACTAAACCATGTATTCTTCCTAAAAATTTAATATACATGAACAGAATTATCTAATATAAAGTACTAACTATCCTGAACAAAAACGAAGCTAGTACAATGCAAAACACTGTTACTTATCCTGCTAACAATGCAACCGTGTTCATTGGTCACATATTGAACCACATATATCCATAACTTAATTAGCCTTACAATTACCCAAGTCATGGTCCAAACTGCATTTAGATCAGGTAGAGCTGCTGTCTGAAAACGAAAGACCTCATAACTGAACTGTATATGTGCCTACTCAAGGGAACAAGACTTGTCACAGAATCTGTTATTCAGCCAGCACTGTTACCACTGGAAGTATTTTACAGTTAAAAGCTACAAAATGCTATCAACTTTGTGGTAAAAGGGCTACTATCAAGGTCCAAACGCTTTAAGAGGTTGGTTTGACACAGTAAGTTTTCTTTTACTTTTTTTCCTACTTGTAAAAATAACAACCTTCCAAACCTGAAGCTTGTTATGATAACACAACACTACAGGGGACACAGCTAAAATTGCTTATGCATGGTTGACTTTGGAGCTCCTTGGGTTTTTTAAGTGCTTAACCACCAAACCTTACTTCTATCATACAGAGTTTAAAGCCCATGGAAGTGTCTGCAATGACTGCACTTCACTGTAGATGATAAACCTGATTTTCAAAAAAAGGGAAATCCCAAGTACCACTAAGTGTCTGACCAGCACTTCACCTCTGTTTTTACTACAACTGCCACTGTGAACAGTCTGAATATCACTCTGATGTCACATCACAAAGAACTGAGACTGCAGTGTGGAAACCCAGCCTTTCTGTTGTCACCGTCTGCACAGAACCACACACTGAGGCCAAGAGGAGTCTTCAAGATGATTCTGCTTTCTTGATTTGTTTTCAGCCTTCATTTAATGCACATTGCTATCACAGTTACTCCATTTGTTCTACAGCAAAACCAAAGATTGGTACTGAGATCATAAAACCCATCACTGCCTGTGAGCAACCTAATTAATTTTCTACAATTAAATCCGCTGGGGCTCTGAAGGAACTTGCTGTATGACATGCAGAAAGACAGAAATCTTGCACCATACAACACCTCCAAGTGTTTCTGAGAGTTAGCCAAGTCTCAAATTGCTCCTTCAATTACAATGGAGCTTTTTCAGATTAAAATCATCAGCAGCAAGACCTGTGATTAGCCCTGCTCCTAGATAAAACCTGATAAGTTATGTTCAGGGCACTATTATGATAAATAATCCATATTTCCTACCTATACTCACTTTGAAGAACTCCCTATGACAATCCACACCAGCTGGCCTCATATTTCTAACTTGGCTAAAAATGCTCACTTTGCAGCACTTTTCTTGTTGAAAGGCAGTCTCTCCTCCTAGTCTACTTAACTCCATTCTCCCACTAGATTCTCTAGAAATGGAATTCCCTGGTGATGGAAAAGAAAGCATCAAGAATTACAGGTTTCTAACAAATTTCAGCAGTATCCAGTTTCATTTTAAAACCCTGATGATACTGAATAGGTGAAAATCACATCAACCAGTAGATTACTACTAAGTTTACACCAGAAAGAAGTCCAAGTTGGCAAGCTACAGCTTGGTAGATCAAGTTTCTAAGAGTGCATTGGCAGTTCCACAAACAGCAATAAACAGACAGATTTGGGCTATTTTCTGTTCCTGGTCTTGCCACAGAAGACAGGAAAAACATGCACAGCAGACTGACAGACTATTAAGAGCTCATCAGGCAACTATTTAATCCATAACCTTATACTCTTGTATTGAGCTACTAACCACTAGAGCCTTAGACAGTGGTTTCTGATTAAAAAAATAAATCACACCGATTTATCAACAGGTGACACATCGAGTTACAAGTACTTCTATTACTTTTGATGGCTATTCACAATATTGATGCACCAAATTATCTGTCATCTCTGCTAGCAGATATCATCATGCCCTTGTATAACCCTGTTGTATTGAAATCTTGCATATAGCTCAGTTTTGCTGATCCCTTGATTTTAAAAAAATATTTAAAAAAATTTAAAAATACAGAAAAGAGAAATTACACTGGCAAGAGATACAGAGGAAAAGTGACTAAAAAGCTAAGAATTCTTTAACTTGAAATAAAGAATAGCTGAGGTAAACAGATAATGAAAGAACACAGCTCTGAAATAGCACAGAGATAGTGAGCAAAAACCAAGCATAATCCATTTTATAAGGTCCATACAGTATCAGGCACAAAAATTAAAAGAAGCAAAAGCAAGTCGTTTTTCCACACAACATAGTAACCTGTTGAACTCACTGCTGCCAGCCTCTCTAAACTCATGTATCTAGAATCTGGAAAAAAATAATTTGGATGAATTAATGTCAAGCGTGTCAAGAGCTATGAAACACACAGGTGTGGACACACTGACAGTTGCAAAAATGTAAAGCCACAGCTGGAGAAGAAAAGGTATTCCAAGATTCTCCTCTGCTACAGAACATGCCCTCTAGCCTGACAACTGAGCACAAACAGCTCAAGTGTTGGTAGAATTAAAGGAGAGATGGTAACAAAGCCAGAGGCAGGAAAGCGTGAAGAGAAACACCGAACGCCAAACACGGTTCATGCTTTGCACACTGTGCTTATTTAGACCAAAAGATCTGGCCCAAAGCAAAAACAGTTGCAACACGCATTCTTCGTGAGGCGAGTTATCCACTTCTTTCCCTCTCCCGTACAAACTGCTGGATTCGGCTCAGGCTACGTGCAGCTACGGCTTCTGGTGGGACACCGAGGCAAAACGAAGCAGCTCCTTACACTGCCTCTGGATGCAGCTCCTGGAAACCGAGCGTGCGAGGAGAGCAGCTTTGAAATGGCTACTTACACAGCCAAAACACGCGGCGCAAGAATCCCGCGGAGCGGAGCCGAACGCGCTCCCGCAGCCGGGGCAGAGCGAGAGCCCGCGGGCCGCGGCTCCGAGCGCACACCCGGCGCGGAGCAGCCCCTCAGCGCGGCCTCGGCTCCGCCACCGAGCGCCGCCGCCTCGGGC